>VDFB02052896.1:0-64986 GCA_007258455.2 Sequoia sempervirens
ATTATATAAGAATTCCTTTATGCATACATTATATTAACAAGTTGGATCAATAAGTATACCATCAAATGATCTATCACATAGATAACAATGAACATATAGAAGAACTTAATAATTATTGTGGGTAATTTCTTTATTGAAAAAAGTAATCATTTGTACACTTGAAGGATATCTAGCATTAAAAATTCGCACAAAATGATCTTCACATGCATCAAATCAAGACTCTAAGCCTCCTCACCTCATATATGGTCCTCATAATTCTCATGTGCGTCCATATTATTACATTGATTATATGTCAAGATTTGGATCTTTATAAATATTTAAATTACAAATAGGGGGAACCCCTAAATAGTTCCCCCCATCATTTATACTCTCAAAATAAATCATATTAACATCATGCAAATCCTAGATTTCATGTTTTAGCAAACTTGAATTTCACCATAGCCAATAGGTGCACCTCTCGATGTATCCAATGGTCCAACCAAAGGACAGGTAATATTTTTTTAAATGCACATTATCTAAATAATCATGTAATCTTACAAATTTTTTAAACTCTGCAGCTGAAGTGTAATAACATTTTAAGCATTAGCAATTTGATTAGCAATAGGTTTGTTCTCTTGTATATCACTATCCTTATACAAACTATTTGGATTTTAAAACTCGGAAGTGTAGGAAGATGAAGTTGAAGCATTAGAAAATATATACTTAAGTGTGTTTTCCTCTACAAACTTTAATTCCATGTTGCTCACATTTGCACATAAATTCATAAATGAAGTATGAATATTGAGATAGCCACTAAGTTGAATCATAGACAACAAACCTTTAACAAATATGCTTTGAAGCTCATCATCTATAATCGAATAAAGTATTTTAGCACATAAGAACTAAAGTCTAATAGAAAAATCATGTGTATGCTCATTTTTCCCTTACTTGCAATTAAACAAATCTAATATGATAATTTTCAATCATTCACACTAAAGTGACTTATAAAGATATTAACCAAATTTGAAAATGAATGAATAGACATGTGGAAGAGAATTTATCTACTCAATAGCATTACCATATTGTGGGGGAAGAGCTTAGCAAACTTGTCGTTATACACAAAAATTAAGCATGAAGCATTGAAGGATTGCAAATATTTCATTGGATCACCTTTATTATTATGCATTTCAAAACAAGGTGCAAAAAATCCAACTAAAAAAGGGTATGTCAAAATCTCAAATGTAAGTGGATTGTGCTTAATCTCAATAGATACATCCATTTTATTCCCATAAGCAAGGCATTAACTTTTATTATCCATTATATCAATCCTTTGAAGAAGTATGTCAAGGGTAGAAAGGGGAATGATTGAGATGGGAATGTAAAAACTTTGGATGTGGTATAAATGGGTTCTAAAATAACAATAGAGGATGGGCTAAAAGCAACATGAGTAGTAGGTATAACACTAGTAGAAGGAACATGAGTGTTGACAACAACACTAGAAGGATGAGATGTGGTCATAACACTAGTTGGATATGCATAGGGAATAGATGCAACACTAGTGGGATAGAAAGAAGCAAAGGAAAAGAGATGGGCATACCTAATTTGCACAAGGCTAGAACTAGGAATAAGCAGGGGTTCTATCTTAGGGGTGGAAAAGTGCATGCCATATAGAAGAGTCAAACAAGGATGCACAAAAGAAGAGTAGGCTTCAATGGGATTGAGTTGAGAGGCACCACTAAAAGGGCTTGAAGAATTAATATTTTCACATATGCCTTTAAGCACCTCCAATTCATATGGCATACTAATCAATATATTATGAACATCAATCAAGTGTGTAGGGTTAGTATCACTAGTCATCTGTGTAAGAGCAAAAGAAAGCATGTGTGCAATCAAAGCTATATCTCACCTATGCATTTGCACAATAATTCCATCATTATCAATTGTCTCTTTCTCACTAGGATGAATGTTATCATTCAAATTTTCAGCCATAATATTCTTGACTTGAGCCATGGCCATTGTAGGATTCAATCGAGAACTTATTAAGGGAAAGGGGGGATGGTAAGACCTTGGCATACAAAAAAATGCCCACCAACCCAAAGAAATAATAAGGATCATAAAAGTTTCAAATTTGACTTGGAAATCAAAAATTAGAAAGCACTTAGGTATAAAAATAAAATTGTAAAACAATTCCTAAAGGCCAAGCTCTATGGGGTGCAAGATTAAACAAGTTCACCAAATGAAGAAATAAAAATGGAATTTTTCTTTTGAGCTTTAAGGTATAGCAATAACTCAACAACGATAAGCAACTCTAGAATTAAGGAGCTTGGATAGTAACTAAACAAAAGCATGCTTTTTATAAATGATATGAGGGGAATTAAAGAAATATATTTGTGTGCAATTTGGATGCTTTATGTTGTGGATAATGTCCAGTGCCCAATTTGGTGCTATGTGATCAAATATGGGTTGTGTTGCATTGACAAATAGCAAAATAACTCACTTTTTGCTCTAGTTCAATTCTACATTATGGAAATGATCTTTGAAACTACACTTTCTTTACTCATATGCTCATGACTTCATCAAAATCTGCCTTATCAACTATTCACAGATCTGCAATACATCTACTCAAAAATGTGCAATATAGTCTTCAATATTTCTGCTCATAGAATCACCATGATCTTGCTTTTATTTCTCTTCTCCTCTCACAAAAATTGATGCTTATAAATCTATTCACATATCTCTTGTAAATATGCTCAAACATCTTTTTATTTCTACTTTTCATATGAAATGATATTCAAAATTGGTTACCTTTACCTCTCTCTCAACTCTCTATTTATTCTTGGCCAAGCACCCCTTCACCCAAGGGAGGCAACTTCTCCAAAGGGGGTCAACCAAACCATCATTAAATATCTTTTATTTATTTTATTTTTATATGCCCAAGGTGGGTGCACAAGTCAAGGGGGTCGTCCCTCTTTGAGAGGCCCACAAAAAAATTATTTTTAATTTTAAATCCCACTAAAGTGGGCGCCACAAAAGGATAAATCAGCCCACATTTAAATATAATTTTAATTTTAATTTTTGTCTTCACAAGGTGGGCGCCAACTCATATCCATAGGTTGGTCATCATAAATCACCTTTGACATCAATAACAATAATTTTTCCAACACAAGAATGGCTCTCTCCCTTGAGTTGATGGCTTACACCATCAAAAGAACCCCCAATCATTTTCATTTAAGGTGTATTTTCTTACTCAACTTTTTGTGGCAAGTTAATCTTAATTGAGGAGAATGGCTCTCTCCTCAAGATTCCTATTACTCTGTTTTGGATGATGAATCAGAAACCTTGAGCTCCCCCAACCTCAAAGAATCTTCATAATCTCCCCATACTAGGATTTGTCCTTCTCCTCCTTCCCACCCCCACCCCCCCCCACGCCCATCCAAAGCACGTTCCTTCAAATGCTCTTCCTCATGACCTATCAAATGCTTAGAATTTGACCTTGTGCAACCTCTGTACCTAGCTCCAAGATAAGATTGATGATCTCTGTAAGACCTATAATCTTCAAAATGACATTCTAAAGTGGTAGCTCGCCCAAATGCATACTATGAAAAAGAAAATCCATAATCTTGAATCCATTGTTCTATCTAAAACTCTAGAATGGCCTAAGGAGTTGGTGAATGAAGATGTCTAGGATGCCATGAAAAATATTGCTGCCACTTTTGGCAATTGGGAACACCTAGAGAAAGATGTCAATAACATAAAGCATGTGGTTGGTTTTGTTGAAGACAGAATGAAGCCGTTTACTGAGGTTGGTAAGCTTCAAGCCAACCAAGTGAAGATTTTTAAAAATATGCAAGAAATAACCTACTACAAAGAGTCGGTAAAGAACATCGCCACTACTCTTCATGTCTTTCAACAAGAACTAGAGAAAAGGAAATCTAAACGCAAGTTGGAGGAAACTACTCAGCCTCACTCTAACATCACTGCCTCCAACACCAAGAAGAAAAGTAAAGATAAAGCTCCAAGCTTGATTGTCTCTCCATCCATCCCTATTGAAGATAAGAGTAAGGTTCCTAAAGTGTGGTTGTTTGAGGACAAGTTGGATTTTGTGAACAAAGAGTTGTTGGCTAGCAAAGGCCTGAAGCCATTGGCTGAACCATAAGGGGTTCTGCTAGTTAGCTAGTTTTCCTTGTTTTCTGCTGATTTTGGTTTTTGTTGTTATGTTGTAACTTTTTGTTTTCTAGATGTGAGACTTGTCTTTCCTACCTTCTTGACTATTTTGTATTAGGTTCAAGCCCTTCTCAAGTTTATTTAATCAAAACAAATAGAGAAAACTGCAAAATATGCACTTTTCACCCTCACAAATATTATTAGCCCTCACTTCAAAATAATATCAATCAATAATAATTAAACTTTAAATTTGTTTTAAATTAATCACATTAAAAAATTAATATTATTCTTAGCTTGTAAATATAAATTTCCAAAACAATGTTAAATTCTAATGTTGATTATATCTAAATATTTGAGATTTAGTTAAATATCATAAGGCTTTGACTTGAATGTTACCTTGACTTCTTGGGCTTTGAAAATTGTAGCTGAAAGACTATATTAAAATAATTGTGAATAAAAAACAAAATGTTAAAATGGACTGATCACTTTATTGATATTGAATGTAATCTGTATAAATCATCCAATGATTATTATATCCATTTATTTATTTAACTTCTAACATTATTCAAGAAAGTGAAGAGCCATGATGTAGACAAGTAGGTGCCCTGAGGATTCCTTTTGTCATAAGGCTGATGATAGGTGAATCGCTCATTCTTTGAAAAGCTTTGGTTCTTTAACTTTTGATCTGCTGGTTGTAGCATTTTTGGCTTGTTTCCTGTTGTCTTGTCTCCTAGGTTTGGCCCAGCTCTTTGGGTTTAAGGTGTGATCTCATTCTAACTACCCCTTGTTAACCAGTCTATAATATTTATTTTAAGTAATATAGATCTTTTCATATAAATAAAAGTGATGACTAGAAATGGATATTATTATAGTCCTAAATAGCCTTACTCTCCAACAAATGCCTGAAGATAAATTAGGCTTAGCTTAATTTGAACATAGTTCACTTGCAATTTTCTTAATATATGGTTTACGTTTAAACTGACCTTGTTTCTAAGCAATGCATCTATAGTGCTTCAGATTGAACATGGTACCATTTTCCTTGTTTGAACTCATGGTGTGGTAAGCATTTGACTTGCAGGGCCACAACCTACTTTGTTGTAGCATTTCATATATTTGAATATGATATGTTTTCATTGTCAACTAAAACAAGAGAACAATTTTCTGGTTCACTAAGTTCATGAAATCTTCTGCATTGAACACTTTTATCACCAGAATTTGATGTTGCGAACTGGCTATAATACAAGGTGGTAGATGTAAACATAATGTTCAAAGTAACATTTTCCTATACCGGAATCAAAAAGTTTAGAGTTAGCATGGCTCGTTTAGCCATTGAACTTATCAAATGACATCAGATTTGGCGCCACATTCCTAATGCATCCCATTTAGTCACTTGTTTATTTGTGCCATTATCCATTATTGTCACCATTGCATGCACTATTCCTAATACGAGTATGAAATGATAGTCTATTATCCATGGCATGCTGTCATCATTAGTAATTTATAGGAAGACGTTTTTATGGTACTTTCATTAGTGGGCTTGCAAAATATGTGATGATGCATTTATGAGCAGTGACCAGAAGGATATCCAAGCAGTTCAAATGATATACATCTGTTTTGATCAAGCTTTTCAAATGAAATCACCTGAATTGATACTCGAACTTGAAGTATGCTATCCTCTTAATGAAGTTTTCCAGTCCTCCAATAACAACCAATACAATATACTTCACAAGGATTCTCCCATATTTAAAAACAGAAGATTGATTATATACTTTTTTCCCTTTCCTTAGAATACTGAATGTCCTTTCTACCCAACTGTTCATGCTCCGCATAATTTGGTTAAGCATTAAACATACACCGAAATGCCTACCACATAAAGTAAGACAAATGGTTTGAGATAAGCTGATAATGCACATATTTAAGACAATGCATAGTGATGAAACTTACCAGCTGCTGCCCAGCTTAGGCTCAAAAAGATGTTGGAAAGCACAACAAATGCATGTGATTTACCTTACCTGGAATTGTAGAATGTTCCATGGGCTTTCCATATCACTTGCTATGCTACTAAAATGTAGGCATTGATTCTTTTAAATATTACAAAATTGAAAATATATAACTCAAGATTCTCCACCATTGCTACATAAAGTAACGAGATCCATTAGAACACTATAGAGGGCCTCTAGAGGTAACGGTCCCAAGAATTTTTTATTTTCCATTCCAATACTTACAAGATCATGTTTCACCAATCCATCATCTGGCCTAGTATCGTTTAAAATTAACCACCAGTTAACACAGTACTCCCTTTGATCGATACTGGCAACTAAAGCAAGACTGTCACTATTGTCCAACTGAAATGATAGACTCAGGTAATCCCTCTCAACCTTCATGCCAACCACCAATGCCTCCTCGTGAAGCCAGTATATGAGTTGGCTTGCTACCTGAAAAAACAAAATAACCATATTATAAACTTAATACAGCATATATTGTATTATGTACAGCTGCAATTGTGGTATAGCAGACTATCAGCTACTACAACAATTTGTTACCTTGCAAACTAATGTCAGTTGAGTTAAGACATGAAAAACCAATAGGTACCCAAAAAAATGATTACAAAATATAATGATGTGAGAACAGATGCAAATCTTTGAATGCTAAGCATACATAGGTCCAATACTTTATAAAAAGAACCTTCTCTGAACACAGCTATCTTCAAAGTAGAAGGCAGTCCCCCTCACTTGATGGCGATGATAAGTATAATTTGGGTCATGCTATAATGAAAATTGAGCTGTTGAAACGTTAAAAAATTTGGACTCATAATATAGAATGAACTAGATCAGCCCATGTTCCAAAGCCTTGACCTGCAGGTTCAGCAACAACCCTGCTCAAAAGAAAAGTAGACTAGACATCTAATCTCTCAATCCCCATAAAAACCATACTCGGTTTTATTAGAATTTGTAGCATTTCAGTTTTTAACTAATAAAATGCCAAAAGATTATGCAATGATAATACAAAATTTGAATGTAGTTGCAATACTTCCAAAGGGCCCTTATCTAAAAAGAGAGAACCTAATTCTACCATGATAGGCAGAAAACAGCTTACAGCTGAACATTCAGGCTAAACTGTAAAAGGATTTTTTAATCTACTAAACTATGCCCTCAACTAGCTTTCTTTTTTCTGGTGCTTGGGAATGTGAATGGCAAAACATTTCACGCTTTCTTCTCTCAAAAAAATGAAGCTCAAGATAATGAATCTGTTTGTTGTGATTTCCCTGGAAGTAGACTCTCAGCATTTATACTCTAAACATAGCCCATCAGCAAAACAAATCTGCCAAGTTTCTGATCGACCCACAGGTCATTGTGAGATTTGCAAGTCTCGCCTTAAATTAAAACTGCATACTATTGAACAGAAAGAAATGAAAGAGACATTAAACCTTAAAAAGTTAAGACCAAAACATGAAGAAAGAAAATGATAGGACTCAAAAGCAAAAAGAAATAGAAAAGGACATCATACAAAGCAAAACGAGAAGATACAGAAAACAACAGTAAAGAAAATGTCAACAAATGACGAATTCACATCTTCAAGTGCAATTGCAAATTTGGGGCAGCCCAGAGTGCATTCGGAATAGCCCATGGTCCATTTGGAGCAGCAAACAGTGAATTTGGAGAAACTAATTCAGAAAGGTATGTCTTTCTTTTGACTTTTCCCTTTATTATTTTAACATTTTTTTTCCTCTTTCTATTATGGAACAAGAAACAAAAAGAGAGAAAAATGAAGATAACTTATTCATCTTTAATTTTTCATGAAAATCAGAAAGGACCCACATTGAAAATATGGCATCCCAAGTGCTCAGAAAGGAGAATTGTTTGCAACTATTGCAAAATCAAACTTAAGGGATAAAACATTAATCACCTTGCCTGTATACGTAGACAAGATGTTTTATTGTGCACACAACCCCTACTTGAATTTGTGCAAGTGCCACTCAATGAGAGATCTTTGAGAAAAAAGGAGCTTAGAAAGAGGCAAAGAAAAAAGATAGCAACCATGGTGTAATGTCCCCTTCTCAAGCCTAGTCAGTTGTATTAGTTAGCCTATATTAGAGTTCCCATAGGCTAATTGGAGACAGTTAGGGGCTCCAAGATTCTTGGAAAGCTCAATATCAGGTTTTCTTGGCATCCAATGGTTTTCTGGCGTTCAAATGGCACTCAAGTTGACAGTGGTGTTCTTTGTTGCATTTTTGGCCAACTAAGTTGTTCTCCATATTTCTTGGAGAACACGGTTATTTTTAGTAAGTGCCTCATTTGGCACCTAGCATCTTTCCTCGACGTCAATAGCTTCTTGGCGCGATCAGTTTCCATTTAAGGTGTCTTGGCATTGCTTTCTGTAAGGTGAATGTGTTTATCTTAATATTTGCACTAAAGTTATAAAGTAATGTTTTAATATTTAATGTAGTGTTAAAAACTTAAATATTACAAAGGAAAATTATATTTTCCCAAGTTGGACACTTAGGGAAAAGAGTATGGGGACTTAAGATGTTTTAAAATTATGAAAAGGGCCTTTTCAAAGGAAGATAAAATATTTGAATTTTTAAAAGGGCCATTTTTCCTTCCAACTCTATATAATGGGGTTTTGGGCTCTCATTTCATTCATTCAAGTTTGCACACATAACAAGATGTTGTCAAAGTGAACATTGAGTTCTTCCAGGAATTGATTGAGGACAACAACCCTCATCAATCTTCACTAATTTTGATGGTGCAAGATCCATCCTAGCTGGTTTGGTGTTTTTCATTAAAGAAACACATTGTTTCTTCAAAGGATGAAAATTTTTAAGGTATTTTGATATGTGATTTTGGAAATGTTGATAATGATTTTGGTACCATTTTAGAGTGCTTCTTTGGAGGATTTTGTAGGATTTTCAGACCTGGACCGTATCACTGCAAGGACAGGTCGTACCCCTCCATTTGGCATGTGTTGATTAATGGAATGAAGCTGTGCTTTTGGGTTTTTTACCATTGACTTCCTTATGTTGGGTGACCCTATTGAAGGAGATTGCAGGATTTAAAATGAAGGATTTTATTTTCTGGAACAAAATTGCCCCCCTAGGCAGGCCGTACAGCTGCAGGGAGGAGTTTGGAAGTGTGTGTCAGATTTTGGGGCATGATTGTGGTTGCAAACCATTCCAAGGGCGGCGCCTAGGATAGCAAAAGGTTTTCCAGGTGATAGAATGCATATAAGAGTGCTCAGAAAATTAAAATGAATTAATCTCTAAATCGCCCCTGGGTCTTTTCAGCACCTGTGCTCAGCTACAGCAGGTCTGAGTTGGTGTATAGTGCTTAGAAATGATTGTGGACTATTGTTTATGGGCAGAACTGTAGGTCAGGACAGATTTAAAGTGGTTAATGATGTTGGGAAGAACCTATATGATTTATTGTTGCAGCTGAGTGCCTTTGTGGGTGAGTGCTGATAAGATATTAAGCCCTGTGCTAACTGTTATTGCTCAGAAAATTGCAACAGCAGTACTGTAATGGACTCAAAATGCAAATCCCTTGAGGTATTTTCATTTTTATTTTTTAATGATAGTTGGTTTCAGTGGTTGTCTTATTGAGTGATTCTAGTGTGTTTTGGGGTCACACAATTGCAACAGCAGTGCTGGTAAATGAATGAAATCTTCTTATTTTAAAATGCAACAACTGAGGTTTTGATGATGCAATCTTTCAATGTTTATGCTTATTCAAATCTGCATAATTAATGTCATTTGTATGAGATATTGCTTGGAATCAATTGGTAAACTTCAAAAAAAAAAAAAAATCAGGGGGTGTTGTTACACATGGGCCAAGTAGACACTTTTACTTAAACTTCCTTCACTTCATTTGAGTTCACACATAGCGAGTTTGCAAACTGAGGTTGAATTCCTATATTGTACGATGAACTTCTCTAGGCCCTCAACCATCACCTTGAGATCACACATCAGAATAGAAACAAACACCAAGTGACAAGGAATGTGGTTGGAGGTATTTTGTTCTATTGTTTGATTAAATTTCATGCAGCTTCATAATTCATCTTGGCCTTTTGTTTAAAAATATAATTTTTTAATTTATTTGTCTCTTCAATTTTAAAAGTGAGTTCTTTTTTTTCTCTTAATTTAAAATACCCTTATTTTGTTGTAAATATCTTTAGTGGAAAAATTTAATAGATTCTATTGTTGTTGCCAGAATGGGGATCAAAGCCCCCAATGACAGAGATAAAGGGCCCAGTTTTGAATGAGAAGGCAGTAGATGAAAGGTTCATTATCGATGAGTCATGTGCAATATATTGGAAAAAGGGTTGCACTGTCTTGTTTGATGGTTGGATGGACAGGAGATATAAGACATTGAATATCCTTGTTTCTTCTTCAAGTGAAACCACTTTCCTAAAATCCATTGATGCTTAAGGGAAAGTAAAAAATGTAGAATTCATTTGTGAGATTTAAGAAATTGTAGCTGAGTTGGTGAGGCCAATGTTGTATAGGTAATTACAAATAATACAAAAAATTATGTTGTTGCAAATAGTCTTTGCTTGTCAAGAATTGATTAAAAGAATAACAAGTTAATATTGAAAAAATATACTAAACAGATTGGAAGGTCAAAGGTCACACATTACCATCCATGTCTCCCATAAAGTGAGTTGTAAAGTTATGTAATATATATATAAGTGAGTTGTAAAGTTATGTAATATATATATATTTCTTTACATTAATCAAATTAGCACAAATGCTTGTTTTGCTGCTTAGTATTTTTTTCATACTTTGTCTATCTTTTCTATTTGTAAATCTAATACGTGGTATGAGAGCTTGGCAAGCAAAATCATAACAAGATGTGGCAATTCTTGGAGCAGTGAAGCAGAATTTCTTTATGGAAAATTTTGAATGTTTGTCTTAACAGTTTTTTGTAAACATTTCAGAGTATTTTGGTGAATTCTTGGAGCTATGAGCATGGTGGAATGATCACTTAAGTGTGAGGATGGACAATTTATGTTTGTGCATGATAGAACAGTTCATAGTTGTATGTTTAAAAAAAATGTAGAGTTTACTATTCAAAGAAATAAGAAATTTGGGCATATGTTCTGGTCTTAATCATTTTGGACATATGAATCGGTATAATCTATGAATGTAAAGAACCGGACCAAATTTTTTTTTTGTTTTTTCACAATGCAATTACAATGAACACGCACCCGTTAAGGTTAGCACTAAACCAAAACGATGCGGAAAGTAACTCTAACCAGAATGTACACCAGGATCCCGATGTGGGCAAGGTGTGAGCATTGGTCAGAGGATCTAATGCGAATGCAAACTGAAGGGAACTCTAACCAAGAATGTGCTTGTGCAGACGAGCATATGGTCAGAGGATCAATGCATGATGAACAGAATGTAACCCTAACCAAGAATGGCGCCGAGTAATGGCGAGCATATGGTCAGAGGGTCCCTAAACTACTGAACTGAAAGTAAATAGGCGGCAAGCCAACCTCTTCCACTTATTCATGGGAATTACAATTAATAAAATGAGAGATAAGAGAGGAATGGCTGATAGTACTACTAACAGCTTACAATATGATAGAATGTTCACTTAAACCTAGAGTTTTTGAGCCCTTCAATGCTGCAACTGATTAGCATGTCTTCACAATGTCAAACTTGACTTCCAATACTTGATCTCAACCAAAGGAACAACTTCCTTAATTCTGATATATCAGACCTGCAACATAACATGATGAAATCTGCAACATATTATCCACTCAAATGTTCATAACTTGCTCAAATCACACCCTAATGACACGAAACGAATTGCAGATTGCTCTAATGATGAAGGCGCCCAAAATGAATGCTTAAAACCACACTAAACAACTCTCATTTATTTTGCACAAATCCCAAGAAGCTTCCTAAATGGTACGGCCCAGCTGCAAGGGCGATTTTGCTCTGTAAAATAAATGACACACTAATAAAATCTGGAAATCAGCTAGAAAGGTCGCCCTTCATTGACAAATAGATAGATTCAATACCCAGAACAATAGCATTTTTATTTTATGAGCTATGAGCAAATCTTACATTCCTCAATGACATTCAGCAACATCAGAAATATGACAGAAAATGCAAAACTAGAACTCCAAAATGCAAATCACTCAACTGAAATGCAAATCAAACCTATTACATGCTAACTCTCAACTAGTTGCTATCTTTCAAGCAAGAAGATGAGCCATTGCTAGGAGGTATGCTTTCCTCGAAGCGAGTGCCTGAAGACAATTCAGCAGCATAACGGTGTAGTAGACAAAAGATCCCAAATGAAGAGCTGAGGCCTGAATAAATAGACATGAAGAGAACCATCTAGAAGCTTCAAGAAGGGCGCCCAAAACCCTAATTTTGAATTCAACATTTCCCTCCAAAAGATGGCGTCCATTTTCACTTACTGAAATATTTCACTTTTTAAAATAAAAGTCAATCACCTTAAGTGGGCGTCCATTTCTCTTAACTCAATATTTGACTTTTAAAACATAATTTATCTCCATAACGCCTTGACCCTTTAAGTCCCCTTTTTAAAAACAACATGAAGTTGTACTGCTAGGTAAAGGGGTGCTATAATATTAAAATATAATATTATAATGAAAAATACTTATCTCTCCAAGAAAAATGCATCCAAGGCCAAAAACTGAAGTGCCAGCTAAACCAACTGAAGAAGAAGACCAACTGAACTGAACCCCGCTTGTCCACTGCCAAAAATAGAATTTACTAAAAATAGTAAATTCGTGAAGTTGCTCGGAATGCCAAACTGAACATACCACTGCGAAGCTCTCTGAAAACCCAGAAAGAATCCGCAATCAGAATTCCAAACTTCAAGCAACAACCTCCTCAAAATTAGGAAACCCTAATTTCACCTTTCACATAGCCTACGGGTCTCCGGAATAGGCCAACAGTCAACAGGAACGATCACATCTGAGAAGGGGACATTACAATAAAACTACCTGGAAAAAGGAGGAAAAGTTTTCAAAAAGTTGTCACTTTTGGATGCAAATGCCTGCTCTAAAATGAAAAGGAAAAAGTTAAAACACAGGACTAGAAAGTGCCAAACGTTGTGTAAAAGGGGTTTCACTAATTTGTCTACATTTCAACATTGTTGGTTGTATCCAACTCAAATTGAAAAGTGTGGTGCATTGTGCTTGCTTGTTTCAAGGCAATGGATTCTGTTGATTATTCTAATCGAATTTTATCTGTGTATTCAAGTGAAAACAAGTCATGAAACTGATTTGATGGCTGAACACTAGAGAAGATTTCAGCCCATAGTCTTACACTTTTGTGAACAAGATTCAGCTTTAAGAACTGAGATCAATCAGCTATAAACCAAAAGTTGACCAATTCTTTTTGTGAAAAGAATTCTTCGGCTCTGCTCTGCTCTGCAACTTCCTGCCTAGCTGTTTTTTCTGAATTTTCTCCTGTTTCTGCTCTTCTTGTCCGATGAGCCGGCCAGGTGGGGGGGCCAGTAAGGCCCCCCATTCTAGGAATGATGTTCCCTTGTCTGGCGCTGGGCCTGCTTTTGCTGCTTCCAATAATGTTGTTCCCCCATGTTGGGTCCCCTTCTCGTACCTCTACCCCTTCTCCTGCAGGAAGGGCAGTTGGTACTTCTAGCTAGTTGCCTCTGTCCCCGTCCTTTGGTTTGGAATCTTTTCTCTCTAAAGAACCTGCTTCTTTTGTGGATAAACTGGTAGGTGTCAACTCGCCAGCTATGGGAAGATTGAACACGGAGTCTGCTTCCTATTCAGTAATAGGTAGGGAGATTGATGGTCCTAAAGTATTGATGATGAAGGCTATGGACGACCTCAAGTTGTCATTGGTTGGCAAATTTCTAGCATATCGCCCAAACATTGAATAGGTAAGGCTTTGGGTTGCTTCTATTTGGAATTTAAAAGGAAGTGTATCTATTAGTGCCATGCCAAAAGGCATTTTCCTTTTTTCCTTTGTTGTCTACAAGGATATGTTAAAGGTTCTAACGGGAGGCCCATGGGCTTTTGATGTTGGGTTCAAGAATTTCCTCTCATTATGTAAATGGAAATTGAGATTTGACCCGTCTGCTAACTTGGGTGCTACGGCCCCTAGGTGGGTACGCCTTCTTGGGCTACCTCTTGAGTTTTGGGAGTTGGGCACCTTAAAAGGGATTGCCAACTCCTTTGGAAGCCTCCTAGCTGTTGACAAGGTTACCCAAGAAAAGTCCCACTTAGTTTTTGCTCGGATTTGTGTTAATGTGGCTGTTAACACTGTTCTGCCTACCTCTGTGCTCCTGAAATCTAAGTTTGGAAACTAGTCTCAACCTCTGGAGTACGAAAATGCAAGACAGTTTTGTCAATCTTGTAAGAAATTCGGCCACCTCTTCAACTCCTGTAATAAGAAGCCCCAAGATGTGTTTAATGGAGACCATCAACCCTTAATTGAGCCCATAATTAAGGATTCCAAGGTTGATTCTGAAGTCCCCCTGAACAAGGATGAAAATGTTAGGGGTGGTGCTGAATTCCTAAAAGATTCTTCCCCTACGAATGTTGATATTTCCATGGATCGAGATGCTACTTGTCAAGAGCCCCTAGTTGTTTATTAGGTCTTGGAATGTAAAGAAAGCGAGGATACGGCTATAGGGGAAGGGAAAAATCTAATCCCTGGTGTGAAGCAAGGTGGAAGACAAAGGTTGATGAGGTGAATCTAGATGAAAACTCTCATGAGAAGCTGGAAATGAACCAAAGGGCGGATAATACATTGGTTACTAAAAAGGTTGATATTGGTGAGAATGATGAGGATGGGGCTAAGGAAGGGGAAATTGTGCCACAACTTGCTAAAGAACCTTTTGCCCCTTCTCATTCCTTGGGGGGCATCTCCTTTTTGTCTCAGAAGGAAGGAAGGAATATTAAGGACTCATTGGCTATTTTAGGTTTTCCCCATTCTCCCAATGACAAAGAGGATGAAGATTGAACACAAGCTACAAGCAAGTCAAAAAAGAAAAAGAAACCAGATATAGGGGGAGGAAATAAGGTTGGAAGACCTTCTTGAAAGGAATCTAGAAACAAAGACACGGGTGTGTGATGTGACTTTAGGCAGACAAAAAACTTTGGACTTGATCATGAGTCCTTAGTCCAAAAATAAGTAATGTTGGCTGTTTTCATAACAGCTTCCAGGTGTCTCTGTCACAGATTAGTTATGAATATGAAAATTCTCTCCAGGAATATCAAGGGCCTTAATAGCCCTTATAAACAATTTTTGGTCAAAATGTGTATTTTGGATAACAAAGTTGACATCTTGCTCCTTCAAGAATCTAAAATGAAGAAAGAGACCTTTGACAAGGTTGTTTTGAATATCTAGCCTAGTGCTAATTACTTTTAGAGTGAAGTTGAAGGGGCTTCTGGGGGCATTGTTACTCTATGGAATCCCTTAAATTTAAAGGTTCTTTGGGATTCTCTGGAAAGAATTGTCTCATAGTGTCCCTTGAAGACCTGTCTTATTCGGAAAAATGGAATTTAATCAATATTTATGCTCCCAATTTCTATCAGGATAGATTGCAGTTATGGGATTTTTTGAATGATGCTATAAAGAGTAGAAAGGAGGACTACTGGATGTTGGGTGGAGACTTCAACTCGCTACTTTTACCTTCAAAGAAGTTGGGGGAACTTGATGACTACTCTGAAAGTATGATGGATTTGGCTGGCTTTTTTAATTTTGTTGGGATTTTTGATGTTCCCCTTTTGGGCTCCCATTTCACATGGTCCAATAGGAGGCTTGGTAATCAGCTGATTCAAGTGAAGTTGGATACGTTCCTTATCTCTACCAATTAGAATATTTCTCAACACCTTTCCCTCTGTGCCCTCCCTAGATCTGGTTTTGACCATAATGCCATCCTGCTCAAGAGAAATGTTGATCCTAATAAAGGCCCTTTCCCTTTCAGATTGAAACTAATGTGGACTCTCCATCTTGACTTTGCTGCCCTTATTGTGAATTGGTGGTCAAAACCCACAGTTGGCACCCCCATGTTTCGCCTGGTGGAGAAGCTGACGCAAAGAGCGAAAGGATGGAACAAATTAACTTTTGGTAACATCTTTGATACCAAAAAATCCTTGGGAGACAACTTAAAGGAATTGCAGGATAAGATGGAGGCTAGTCTAGTGGATGAAGACAATTGCATTCAAGAGCGTAACCTGAGAACTTAATGGTTTAAGATCCATATACAGGAGGAGATTTTTTGGAAACAAAAATCTCAAGTACAGTGGCTTTTTGAAGGAGATCAAAATACCAAATTCTTCCATCAGTCCACAATGAAACACAGAAGCAGGAACAAAATAAGATAGCTTGAGAAAGCTAATGTCACTATGGTGACTACTGAAAAAGATTGTTGAAGAGGCTGTGAACTTCTACTCCTCCTTCCAGAATGAACCAAGGGATGCTAATCAAGTATTTGATGATATCCTTCAAGTGATTCCTAAGGTTATTACTGAATAGGACCTAAAGGTTATGTCTAGAGTTGTTTCTCTCTAGGAGGTTAAACATGTCTTTTCCTTTGGGGCTTACAAAGCCCCGGGGCCAGATTGGTTTCCTCTAGAATTTTTTCCAGATCTATTGGGATATTGTGAATATTGACCTGTTAAATGCAGCTAGAGATTTCTTTAGATCGGGAAGGCCTCTCAATCAAATGAATGCTACGTTCATTGCCCTTATCCCTAAAGAGGAAGATGCTTCATCCATGCAAGACTTTAGACCCATTAGTCTGTGTAACCCAGTGTATAAAATCTTCTCAAAGATAATTGTGTTAAGACTTAAAGTTGTTTTGAGTAAAATGATAGCCCAAAACCAGAAAGGTTTTGTTCAAGGTAGAAATATCTTGGATGTTGTCATAACCACCCATCAAATTCTCCAGTCAATGGACCTAAGTAAAAATTTGGGAATGGCTCTGAAAATTGACATATCTAAGGCTTATGACAAAGTCTCTTGGCCGTTCCTTTTTGTTGTTCTCAGAAAATTTGGGATTGAAGGAAGATTCCTCAAATTGCTCATCACCTGTGTTACTACCCCTAAGTGCTCAGTTTTAGTGAATGGGGTCCCCCAAAGTTTCTTCTCATGTGGTTGTGGCCTTAGACAAGGAGACCCTCTCTCCCCCTATCTGTTTATAATTGTTGCAGAGGTCCTTGGCAGAAATATTCAAAAACTCATTGATTCTAAAATGTTGAAAGGAGTCAAGGCTGCTTCATCCCTCCCGCCTAACTCTCATCAACAGTTTGTTGATGCTACAATTATGTTTGGAGAAGCCTCGGTTGGTGAAGCCAACCACTAGAAATCTATATTAAACGACTATGCTTCTACCTCGGGTCAACATATCAACTATAATAAGAGTAAGTTATACTTTTTCCATGCTGATCACATTGTGAAAGAAAGAGTGGTGTTGATTTTGGGCTGTCAGGAAACTGTTTTTCCTGCTGCTTACCTTGGCCTTCCTTTGATATCTAAAAAACTGGAAAATAATTATTGGAATCACTTAATTGAAAGAGTCCAAAAAAAGTTAGTTGGATGGAAAGGTAAACTCCTAAGCCAAGCAGGGAAGATCCAACTGCTAAAAGCTTCTCTTCAAAACATCCCGGTCTACTATTTGTCTTTGTTTAAAATCCCTCCCTTCATAGTGGAAAAAATTGAACAAATCCAAAGAAGATTCTTGTGATCTGGCACTGAAGAAAAAAACAAATTGGCGCTTGTTGGATGGGAGAAGGTGTGTGCTCCTAAAAATGCTGGTGGATTTGGGATAAGGAGAATTAAACTCTTCAACAAAGCTCTCCCTGCCAAGATGGGGTGAAGCCTATTGGAAGGAACCAAGGACTGGGTTAAGAACTTCCAAGTTAAATACCTTAGGAATAGTGAACCTGGTTGTTTCCTCACTTCTTTTGATCTGCCTTATGGATCTATCTTTTGGAACCACCTTATCAAAACCAAAAGTGTGCTAAAATTGGGTGTGAGAAAGCATATTGGCAATGGGAAGGAAACTAATTTTAGGAGGGACCCTTGGATCTGTGAGCCCCCTCTCTCTTCTTTAAATGGCCTCAACCCCCTGAAACAGAGTTTGACTAGAATTTGTGGCAAAAAGGTGGTTGATTACATTAATTGGGAAGAAGATGAACCAAAGTGAATTGAACTTAACAACCTGCTTAGGAGTGCCAATTTGAGAGGTCAAAGACAACAAAACTAGGAGCCTAGGGTGCAAAGGCTTAACAGCCTCATTGCAGAGGCGGCTTGGTTCTCTAAAGATATGAAGGATGAATGGCTGGGGATTAAGAATTCTTTTGGCTGCTTCTTGGTCAAAAATGCCTATAAGGAATTGGAAAAACCTCTAATTGATTGCAAAGATCTTCATTGGGACAAGGTGTGGATAAAAAATCTAACTCCTAAAGTCAACTGTTTTTGGTGGGTTGCATCTCATGGAAAAATCTTAACTATTGATAATTTTGTTAAGAGGGGGTTCTAGTTAGTCAACAGATGTGTCCTATGTAAGCAGGAAGAAGAGACTGTTATGCATCTATTCTTCCACTATCGGTTCTCTGGAGAAGTTTGGTCCTTTTTCCTCCCCTTGCAGCTCATGGAATGGGTCTTTCCTCCTTCCATGAAGTCGTTTATAGATAGTTGGTCTTTTAGCCCTTATTCCCACAAGATAATATTGGACCTTTGAAACCAAGCCCCTCCTTTCGTATCATGGGGAATTTGGAAGGAAATAAACAATCGGATTTTTAGGGAAATAGAGAGAAACAACCATGAGTTATGTATGTCAATAAAGTCCCAAATACAGGAAAATGTGCAAGTGGTAGGGTATAGCTATTCAAAAGTTACGCCCACTTATAAAGAAATAAGAATCAAGCAGCTATGGGGCATAAAGGACCTTACCAATATCAACTGGTCTTCTTATCTCTCAAGGAAGACTACAGTGTGGACTCCTCCCGAGAGGGATTAGATAAAATGTAACTTTGACGGGTGTTCAAAAGGTAATCCCGGCCTTGCAAGGGCAAGGGGTTTGTTGAGAAATCACCTTGGAGATTGTTTAGTGGGATATGGGAAAAATGTGGGTATTTGCACCAATAACAAAGTTGAGGCCATGGCAATGTGGGGAGGAATTAAGACGCTAAGAGATTTTGGTTTTCAAAAGGTCATCCTAAAATGAGACTCGAAACTTATAACTGACATATTGAAAAGTGGTACAACGGTTCCTTGGGAACTAAAGGATAAAATAGACAACTATAAGGAACTTATGAATTTCTCCACTCACTGTCGACAACATGTGTTCAGGGAAGGAAATCAATCTACTGACAATGCTGCCAATGCAGCCCTCATGTGCAATACGTGGACCCGATGGGGAGTTTTACCAGTTGCCAACGGCAATGAAAGACAAGGTGTTAAAAGACAAATATGAAAATGTTTATAACTTTTAAAGTTTTGATAATGGGTCAGTATAGGGGGACTTTTAGATTTGATGTTGAAAGGGGCTTAAATATTAATGATGGTAATCTTGGTACGATATGTATTAAGAAGATATCCGCAAGTGCAATAAATAACATCTCTACCATTCCCAAGAATTCCTAGATCACATGGTTAATCACATTGGTAAGGCTGGTGTCATATCACAATATTTCGATGTGCCAAACATCATTTCCCACCTCTTAATCGAGGTTTAGCTTGTTATGAAAAATCTGGATACATTTATTATCAAAAAAGGTAATCATTCTAATTATGTTCTAGGAATTGTGTATGAAGTCTCTTCCATATGCCAATTCTTGTTAAATATTCCTAAACAATTTCATCTTCCAAATACTTTGTGTTGTGCTCTTTGTAAGCCTAGTTGGGTGTCTAGGTGTTGTGGTGGTATGAAGAAAGGGTTGCAAAAGAAAAGCTCTAAAATTTTATAGAGTTCCAAGATGGGAGGGCCAAGGAAACATACTGAACCTCCCAACTGCATGGCTCTCAAGCAAAATGCCAACTCTAGAGGTTGCTTCAAAGGGCGAGAATGGTCTCATTCTTTGAGGCTATGAAAGGCAACAACAAAAGTCTGACGGCCAAATTCACAAACTCATGGAGAAAAGTGCAGGTGACTATAGGGGCAGTGAAATTTGATGTCACTGCTCAGCTCATTGTGGAGGCAATGGGTCTAGTGAATGAGGGAAGAAAAGTTGCTAAGAAAAGTGGAGTCAGCCATCAAATGTTTGTGGAGAATTTTCTTCATGATGGAGGCAAGCTAACACGGTTCCAAACAAGTACGCGCAGCTTGAACTTCCGCCACCTTTCGCACCGGTAAGCATGTTTGTAATGAGATATTTCACTTAAAGAGGGAAGATACATGGCAGTCCACGCTTATCATTTTCCCCTTCTTAACCATATCCACCATAATGAACGCATTAACCTGCCTTTCTATCTGTTATCTTCTTTGCAACAAAATATCAAGAATGGGGCGACTCCCCCATTACACCAGGGTCTTATTCTAGCCCTCTACGAGTATGCCCTAGCTATTAACCCTCATGGCAACCCACTAGCTACTAGGCAGGAAATCCCAAATCAAAGTGTTGATGTGGAAGAACTCCTAGTTGATGCTAATCCTAATTCGAAGCCTAACCCTAGGCCTCTGCCTCAGATTATTGCTCCTAGGGAGAATCCCCTTGTGAATGTCGCCCCCTCGGCTGCTCATAGTTCCAAACCCTCTACCCCTATTGCTAAATTGGCTTCAGTGAAAAAGATATTTTGAGTTTGATCTGATCAAGGCCACCCCGGAGAAGCGGAAACACTCACTGCTGCTCCTTGAACCATCAAGGGCTAAGAATTTGAAAACAGACCAGAAAAAACAGAGTGGTGTCATTACTATTAATGAAGACAAGAGGGAAATCAACGAGATGATATGGAGGAAGGGCAGTCGAGATTGATTAGTGGGGGGCGAAGATCGACACGTCTAGCTAAGGTTGCCTCATTGGACAAAAAGGGAAAACAAAAGGCTACTAACCAAGATGAAGCAAAACAAATGGTGGTGGAAGAATTTGAACCACAAGTTGACGAGGAAAGTGAAGACTTGGAATTTGAAGAGAGTGCTTATGAAATGGGAGAAGAATTTGAAGAGGTTAAAGATGATGAGGATGATAATGGGAGGGAAGAGGAACCTAGGGTTTCTATGAAGGAGGCCATTGAAACTAAGAACAAAGCTATTGCCTCTAATCCTCCTGAGGATACTAACATTGATTTTCTGAAAAGCAGGATAAATTTTATGCAAGTACAGATGGACGACATGGAGAAGGCAATTATCACCCTCATGAAGGTCACCAATGGACTCATGCGTCGTGCCATGGTGGGTGCAGTCTCAGGACAAACTAAGATCAAGAAGGTGCGAAAGAAAATGGGAAAAAGTGAAGACAAGGACCAGGAAAACGAAGATGGCCCTAATTGGAGGGATTTGTGTCCCAAATTAGTGAATATTGGGAGTTGATCGCAAATGCTAAGTAATGGCATTGCTTATCTTTTTTGTTATCTTTTTGCTTAGGTTATATGGCTACTCTAAAACTTTTGGTATTTAGTTTTATTATCTCGGACTGCTATTTCATGATAGCTATGTTATGGTTACGTACCTACTAGACTTTGGTTAATCTTATAAATGGTTTGCGTACTATTTTGTGGATTAATATGGGAATGTTGTTTTTGATTATGTTGTTAATGGTTCTGTGGTTGCAATTTTGGGTACTTGGCCTACATGCCATTTTGGGCTCTGGTTTGGTTTATCTATTGTTTTGTGGTGGTGGTTGGTGTTGTTTTTCCTAGCGTGTTTCTCTATTTGTTGTTTTGGCTTTGTAACCACGAGATCAAGGCCCTTTCCCTGCTTAATCAAAAACAAAAGTTGACCATATATGTATTTCAACATTGTTGGTGGTATCCAACTTAAATTAAAAAATGTGTGGTGTATTATGGTTGTTCATTTCAAAGCAATGAGCTCTACAATAAATTCTTAAGGAATCTTATCTTTGTGTATTGAAGTGAAAACAAGTCATGAAGCCGATTTGATAGTTGGATGTCAGAAAATTTCAGCCCACTTTCTTTAACTTTTGAACAATATTCAGTTATATGAACAAAGATCAATTGACTACAAACAAAAGTTGATCATATGAGCAAAAAATTGAAGTTACATCTATTGTCAAAGTTGTTGTCAAGTCTAGTGTTAAACTTGTTGAGAAATCTTTGTCAAACCTATGGTCAAACTATTGTTGAACTAGTTGTCAAACCTGTGGTCAAACTTGTTCAACTAATTGTCAAACTAACAACTAGTGATCAACCCTATTCCTAACCGATTGTCTCTACAAAAGTCTAAAAACACCATGAGGATGTGAAGTCGAAGTTTGTTTTGAGATCATGTTACAAGATAACAAAAAACATGTTGGTCTAGGGTATAAAGGTCATATCAATTTTTATATACCCAAATAGTCAAAAGTCAACCGATCCATTTTATTAGAGTCAAGAGGTTTCTCCAAATTGTGCCCCTGCCTTATCATCCTTGCATGCCATTTCAAGTTGTGAAGCCAATCCCTCATTGTTAAATGTTTTATCTATAGGTCATCTTACTAATTCTCATGTTGAAACTCAAAGCCATGAATTCACTTGTCAGCCAAATTTGTGAAAATAATTCCTCACACTTATTGGATGATCATATATGTCAAGTTTCTCAAGCACCTACTTATTTACATTGTAGTAGAAAAGTTCATACCTCTAGTTCATCCTTTGATCTACATCTTTGCATCTCTTATGTAAGACCACTCATTTTGTTAAGTATTTTTATGTTTGAGAACCTTCTAAAAAATATATGAAATAAGCCCATTTTGGTTGGATTGACAAACCAAAGTGGAGGTCAAAATCAATTGTTAAATTGTGCAAGGGAGTCCATTCTATTGTTAACAATGGTAACACTTTCTACAATGATATAAATCATTGTCTATTATTCATTTTGAGTTTACTACTACAATTGAAGATGTTGATATTAATCCCACTTGAACTAGTCCAAATAATGCTCATGCACCTCGCCTTTGGAAGGAAGTTACTAGGTTGATCATACCATTTCCTACATAACCCCATAAGAGAAAAGTATGCATACAAGCTTACAAAATAGCCATAATGCAAAGATCAAAGACATACCACAAGATTACACAAGACATACCCTGGAAAAGCCCAACCTCCCAAAGCATCCACACTTAATGTATTATTCAACAATGAAAACATTACAATACACTTACAAAGTCTCCATGAATACTTTTGAAACTTCAAACTCCTCCAATGCATCATCCATGCATCCAAGCATGCAACCACACATCCCATGCCATGCTTCATGTTGGTTCCCAAACCTATATTTCAATAATCTTCTAAAAATGAATCAGATCTTATGCTTAAAGACATTACAAGCTTGGCCAATGAATACGAAATGAACTTATATTCAATTTCCTATACACTTTAGGCTTTGCAAAACCTAGGTGGGTTCCCCTGATTGACATCAATTGAAATATGCAGCAATAACTTTTGACCGATGCCTAGCAGATAAATTATCATACAATTTAACAAGGACCTATGAAATATGTCAAAGACTAATGCTAATTCCTTGTATTGAATTAAATCTAAGTATGAGAAAACAAATAATTACAAATAAATTAGGATAGACTTAAGAGTTATGATTTTGAAAGCTATTTTGAGGTTGAGGGTGTTGGAACATGTTTGTCATTGCACCAAAAGATCGACCTGTTAACGCTCGATACAAAGGCTGGAGATAAAGGGATCCACAATAGGTGGTTAGTCCATGTCATGAATCTGAAGGGAGACGTTGGCGATTAGGCCAACAATCCCCCCTCAAGGTCACCCGAGGGGATTCAAACCCACAACCATGGCTCTGATGCCATTTGTTGGAACACGTTTGTCGTTGTTCCAAAAGATCGACCTGTTAACACCCGATACAAACACTAGAGATAAACGGATCCATAGGAGGCGAATAGTCCATGTCACAAATCCAAAGGGAGATGCTAGTGATTAGTCCAACAAAGGGAATGTTTTATATTAGACCAATGTCTATCTAGGGTTACAAAGTCAATAAATTGTACATCCTCCTTGACCACACTTTAAACATACTATAATGATCATGTGAGCATTATCATCTTGTAGTAATATGATATACTTAGGGCTAACAATATGATCCTACTTTATAATCCAATATGGGGTAGCAATATTCCTATTATTTTCATGAAAGAAATTACAATGTTGCTCGAACAAAAACTAACAATAAAAATAATTTTAAGGCAGCAAATGTGCATGAAGAACTCTATAATTCTTGATTATATTGATCAAAGAAGTATTACATCATAAAATGGAGACGAACATATTGAAGCATGTATTCATTTGGTTTCAATCAAAGTACACAATGCAACTACAGAGGATTTTTGCAAACTTAGAAACTATTTTTCTATACAAACTCAAAAGAATCTTATCCCACTCAAAATTACAATTCTCAAAACCCCAAAAATATATTACAAGTCACCTTAAAAAGGAGAACATAACCCACAAGTTCGATGTCAAAGTGACACATGTCACATTTTACATTTGACAACCAAAACCCCATTGAAACAGAATGGGTTGAACAACCACAACCGCTTAGAAGTCGTCTAAAAACTTGAGAATAAAATCCTTGTTGATGCAATTGAAGAACTCAGAAGATAACATCTAAGTTCGACCTATTGCTAAAGACAAAACTATAGAATCATTGATGACCTGGCAAACAAACTTATCCATTATATTTCTCGAGCTAAGACGCATAGACTTCCTTTCTTGGCCAAGAAAAGGACAAATCTTTTCAACTTTATTTGTGTGTGCCACATACTTGCATCCAATGTTTCCTTAGTCTCTTTGATGAAACTATCTAGAATTGATTCCAACTTTATCAATTTATCCATACTAGTATTGCACAAAAGTGAATCAACTTCATCTCTTGCAAAAATTGAAGCACATAAAGTAGGCAAAATATTATTAAAATATGATTTCCATATATCAAATGCATTGACTTCTCCATGCTCATCCAAAATTTTAAGCATCAAAGCTTCTTCCAATGCCTCAAAAGAATTCAACCTTTCTTTTAGTTGAATGTCTAATTTGCTCTGAAATGCAGATGTGTCACTTAGCAACCCTCGTATCTCATGGGTGCTTGTTAGCTCTACAAGGGCACTTGGATCAAACTTGGCAAGCATATATATTCCTCCCACTATTGGCACCCTTGGAATCCATATACTAAGGATATCCTTCCTAATAATCTCATTTTGCACATGGCTAATGTAAACCTTAAGTTGTTGTAACTAGCCCATGTGTCATCCAATTTATGCAAAACACGTGACAATCTATGACCTAAAAGATCATCAGTCAAATTAACCATTTTATTCTTACCATCTTTTTTGGCAACCTTCACAACTTCCCTACTTTGTTTTAATTGTTTTGTCAACTCCTTGATTCTCATCAAAAATGTCTCCCTATCCTGGAAAGATAAATCCAAAGAACTAGATTGTTGAGAGGCTAGCTCAGATATGATGCTCTTTGGAGGAGGAAGTGATGATTGCACTTTTTTGTATTCTTACATCAATTTTATGTGATCCTAATACAATTTCTCATAATTTGCTTGTAGTTTCTTAGTTGCAACCTCACTAAACATAGCGGTGCTTACTACTAGGGATGCAACTTGAGGGGGGATTGTGATAGCAAGTCTCCTGTAATGTCCCCAAATTAGCCCTGCGCTCTTCTTTTGGGTTTTAGCCTATTTTCGAAAACTCGTAGGCTAAGCAGTATTGGAAATTTAGGGTTTCCACTTTCAGTAAGTCCTGCTTCTAGCTCAATTCAGTTTCTGTGAGTTTTGTTGTGGATTTACTATTTATAGCAGTTGGCTATTTTTAGTAAGTCAATTTGTGGCAGTGGCATCGGCATCAGTTCAGCCCAAGTCATCTTGTCCTTCTTCAGTTTTAGTTTGGTTTGGTTATTTCCATGGATTAAGTTTTATACTTAGTCATTTTTATGTTTCTCAGTTGTACCCCCACGCCTAGGAATGATCATTTCATGTTGTTTTTAAAAGGGGGTCATTAAAGGGTCAATGGTGCATTTAATGATTTATTAAATGCTTTATTGTTGCAAAGTGAAGTTGGACGCCTAAAGGAGGTTGAGTAATATTTTATTATTTCAAAAAGTAAAATGCAAAAAAGGTGGTGCCCCTTTTGGAAATTGAAGTGATTCAACTTCTTGGAATTTGAAGAGTCTCTTGTTGCTTCATTTGCCAACTGAAGCCTATATATTGATGTTTTATGATGAATTGATTATGCATATTTTTGAAGAGCAAAGTTACACTGCTAGAATGAATCCAGAACCTGGCTAAGGGGAAGCTTAGCAAATCATTCTTTCTTCGGGCCTACAACTATGGCTTCCTAGGAAGATTTCTGAAGACCATGCTTCATTCAGGAGTGTGGATAGTGCTCAATGGTGATTTTATTTACAAGCAGATTGCTGATTTATAATCTGTTTGTACTGCTGTTGTAAATGGCTGAAGCTAATTTCTGCTCATAGCTTCATCATCGATTTTTATTTCATTCTGGGTATTCGCTCATGCTATGCAACTATGAAGGGCAACCCTTTGTGCAAGTTCTCGGAATTTATTATTGAGTTGCTGATTTTTAAAGTCAAGTCGACCCCCTCAAGAGGGTCGTACCTTTTGGAGCTTGTCTTGAAATTCGTGCCACCTATTCCTCTCTGTCTTTGGCTCGAATTCTTCTTGGAACATGGACGCCTAGTCTCCAACTATTGATTGGTTGTGGTTTGGAGACTTTCCGAGCTGATTCAGGAAAGATACGTACAATTCTGTGAGTTTTCTTGTTGCTAGTCTGATTTTCTGTTAACACTGTTTCTATATCAGACTTATTAAATAATTGTACTTGCTGGTTTGAGCTTCAATTCTTCATCTTATATCATTGTAAATGTTAGAGGAAGTGATACTCTAACTGCTTAATGTTTTTGGAAGCTTATCTATTCTATTTGCAGTTGTTCTTATTCTTTGTAAAGCTAGTTAGTAGTACTAACAACTCTTCCTTTATTTGCTGCAATTTCATATTAGTTTTACACTCTCACAATTGAGTGGTTGAGTTTTAGAATAAACATCTTTCTTGTTTGTAATTTCCCCCCACGTTATAAGTGGTTGTGTGGACAATATTCCCCCCACGTTAATAAGTGGAAAAGTGGATTAAAGGCTAGCTTACCGCCTAATAATTGTTGTAAACTCACCCACTGAATAAGTGGAGTATTCCCACCGCTTGTGCTTGTGGATGCCTGCATCAGCAAATGAATTGTACTTTCAGTTCTATTTATGCCTAACGATCCTCTACCCATATATTATCACCTTGCCCACATTGGGATCTTGGTGAACATTCTTGGTTAGAGTTATCTTCTTTGCTGATTTGCATTTGGGGCTAACGCTAATCAGTGTTTGGTTGCTGATTTGTGTGTTAATTTTGGGAAAAAATTAAGGGGGAATATTTCATCTCCTAACAATTAAGTTTCCTATTAGTTCATTAGTATCTCTATCAACATGACGCTTTTCATTTTTAGGAGGCACTACCCATATTGCTAGTGTCTCAAACTTTGTGCTATATCCAAACCCAAAATATAGATCTTTGGCCTTCTCCTTTGATGTGAGCTCTTCCTCATTTGTATCCTGCCTTTTAATAGTATCTAGTGCCATTGTCGACATTATGTGCCATCCTAGTAGCAATAAGCATCCAATTTCCTTGATTATTCTCCTTCCTCTGGGGCAATATTGTTGACATGAAAGTCAACCTTCTACATGACTTTCTTGGTTATTTTTGTTAGAAATATGAAACGAATGAATAACCAAGATCTTTTTAAGAGAGAGATAAGCTATAAAATTGTAAATGAAATAACACAATTATAGACCCGTAATTCCAAAAGATGTGCAAATGTCAAGATGACAAAATTGCATTAAGAGTTCAAATCAAAGTTGCAGAAAAATGACGGCATAAATCATGTACATGTATGCCAAAGCATGCAACACTTATTATGCAAGAATATGCAAATGTATGGAAGAATACAAGCTAGGTAGTGAGTTTATATAGAACTAGGGAGAGAGTGGAGGTGGTGCCCCCCATAATAGAGAGAGAAATGAAGTGGAAGAACTTAGAAGCCCCCCAAAAGAGACCCAATGGTAGATGTTTGAAACTAGATGTAGAAGATGGTCCATGATCATCGAACAACTTTCCTCCCCTTAGGAAGAAACAAAACCAAAGGTGTATGCAAGCTATCTTCCCATTCCTGAAAGGAATATGTAGGAAGAAATCTCAAAATGTATTAAGTCTTTGAACTCGGCTCAAGTATCCCCATGTCAATGTCGAAGACTATCACAATCAAATTAGGCATTCTAGGCTACACTACAGAAAATGAAAAAACAAAATCTCCTAGAGACTGATGTAGAACACAATCCAAAGACTCGAGTATCTCCTCTAAAGACAAAGATGTCTGCTCCAAATGCTGCTCAAAAGTATCCACACTCATGTCAAATTGTGATGAGTGATCATGTGGAAAGAGAACAAGAGGGTCTGAATGTTCCCTCACAACAACTATAGAAGAATTAGCTCCATCAAAGAGAAGATGAATGCAATCAATAGTGTCTCGCAAATCTGCAATATGCATCTCCATAAACAAGTCTAAAATACCTGTCAAGAATTAATCCCACAAAGCTGAATTAGAAAGACTATTTATGTCCTGCTGCAAGGAATCACTAGAAGCTTTCAAAGAAGCAATGTTGGACTCTGAAGTAGCAACAAATGATTGAGATGTGATCTCAATATGAGGAGAAGCAAGAAGAGAAGTATCTATGTCATCTAAACGTTTAAGACTTGCACAATACTTAAGCTCTCCTCTAAAGTATCATCATCAAAAGATATTATCTACATCATCAAGTGGAATGAGGCAATCTGAAACAAGATCATCTATAGGAATGGAGAAATATGAAAGGTCTCCAAACATCTCCCAAATCTTAGTTTAAAGTGTGCGAGGACAATCAATGTCCATTATAGCCCACATAGTGTCATGATCAACACTAGAACCATCTAATCCTACTATATGATCAACTTTATTACCCCATACGGATTTCCTTCCAAGAGTGTTTGGTTCAAGTATGAGCCCATAAAGGTAAGACAAAAGTTTGAGCCACTTGAGATGGATTAGAATGCATTTTTTTCAAGACCCATAATTGTCCTTATCCAGGATTATCACAGAAAGGTGAACAGAAAAACCCATGATACAATCCTCAAATGATACCAAAAGAACACCCCTCATTTCCACTAGTCTCAAACATCACCCCCCCATATATTACAATGTTGGCACTTTATGATTAGTGTGATTACAATACTTTCTAGGCCCACAATGGCCAAAAATACAAGTTTTGATACAAAATGAACCTAATACAAAATCTTAAAAAAATAACCCTGTAACTATGTAGTGCTCTTCAATACATTTCCAACACCTATTGATTTTCAAATAAATGAGCTACAGGACGAAAGAGGCAAAAGTTATCCAATTTTGGAAAAATAGTTGAATTTGGCTTGCAAGAACAGCCCTTCCGGCTAAGTTGCCAGTTTGGGTACGGATTCAGATGCGGGTTCGAGTTCGGGTATGCTGGTACGACAATTTTTTTTCCTAGGGTACAGGTACGGGTACGAGAATATACATATACATATATATATATATATATATATATAAAATTTATAAATTATTAAATTATAAACATAATGCCATAGACTCATAAGCATGCTCGAAATTATAATCATATAATCATAATGCCATAATGCCATAGAGTATTGAAACAATGAAATACGCCATACGGTAATACCTCATATAATCATATTCATAATTTGCAAAAATGTAAAATAGTAAATACTCAAGTCTTAAATCAACTATTTCAGCTTGGAGGCAAAAAATGGTGTTTTTGCTCTTTTGAGTTTGCAAAATGAGCCTCATTTGGTCGGCCAAGTCAATATAAGGCAATTTGGGCACTTGTTAGGGTTTTATTTTATGTTTCTAAGTTGAGTTTTTTCCTTTTTCTGGGTTGGATGACATGGGTCCGCCTGGGTCCTTTTGGGTTCTCCATGGGTTCAGCCAGGGTTCTCCATTTGCTACCCAGCTCTCTGTGGGTCTTTCACAGAAGGACCCACACAGAACCCGGATAGCAAATGGAGAACCGAAGCGAACCCATAGAAGGACCGAACTCGAACCAAAACCCACACGTACTTTGGCCGGTTCAGGGGGCTAAAATGAAGAACCCGGTAACTTAGCCTTCCGGCAAAAAAGTTGTTTCTTATTTAGTTTTTGCAAAATTTACTCTCTATGCAAAAATTAACAAATACACATTTTTTCAATGTTGTGAACAAAACCCAGAAAGTGTTTTACTTTCCAACAGCAATAGATGAATTTGTAATGTAAAAGCAACCTTCAACTTGTAGAAAAATAGTCGCGCTGCACTATTTTGGCAACATTTTTTGCAAGATCTACTCACTATCTAAAAAATCTAATAGATGCCCAAAAGGTTTTTTGTTATTGTTAGCAAATCCCATAAAGGGTTTTTTTGTTTGATATGCAAAAGATACAAATATGATGCAAAAAATAAAAACGCTTCTAATAAAAAAGTTATTCAACTTCAAACCCTTGTTTGCTACTATGTCATACGGTGGTCAAATTAGGTGAAACAAAAGTAAGATCTGACTTTCTTAAGCCTCCAGAATGCAATGGAATAGTAAAAAATCTTGCCACTATAGCCAAAATAGCTATAAAATTGTAAATGAAATAACACAATTACAGACCTGTGATTCCAAACGATGTGCAAATGTCAAAATGACAAGATTGCATTAAGAGCTCAAAGCAAAGCTGCAAAAAATTGACTACTTGCATCATGTACATGTATGCCAAAATATGCAATAATGAATATGCAAAAGTATGCAAGTGTATGAATGAATTCAAGCTAGGTAGTGAGTTTATATAAAACTAGGGAGAGAGTGGAGGTGGAAAATCCAACCAATAGGGAGTGACCACCAATATTAAGCAATAAAAATAGTAAATGCTCCTCTCTTTTAGTATGGTGACATCTCAACACCTCGTTTCCTAGTTATCAAATAATTACACTCACTTTATTAACCTAAGCAAGCTTAATAAAAGTGTAGGAAACACCTATGACTAGGGGAAATAAATTATCCCACTAGGAAAATAAAAACCTACACTAACAATTGCTTCTTCCCTTTCTTTATTCAACTTTTGGAAGAAAATTTCCATCTTATTCTTAATCAAGACATCCTTGAATTCCTTAGACTTCACAAAGTCATTATCTGATAGAGATGTTGTACAAGCAAAAGTTCTTATGTCATTGACAACATCACCTCTTGCACTGAGATCAATCAACATTATGTCATGAGGAGTTCCTTCAATTTGTACCCTTTGTGGAGAAACAAGAATTTGATTTACTTCTTCAATATCCATGGCATTTTCTCCCACCTCCTCTATTGCATCAAAAGTACAGTTACTAATCCAATCTTCAATTTTATCAAACTGATGGTGAAATTGGGGTTTCCCTACCCCTCTTCTAATCTGATCTATAAAATGCTCAATGTCACAATTTCTCTTCTTGTCAACTCTCATTCTGTATGCTTGCAACTTAATAGCTACTAGCTCCAATCCTTCCTCAACAGTGACCAAGAAGTCAGAAAATGTAATAGATGAGGGAAAGAATGATCCCTTCTTAAGCGTCCTTAAATGTACTTTATCTAAGTCATTCAATTGCTAGAAAATATCCGTAAGGCAATTTTGTCAAGGACACATCTAGGCTAAATATGGGGCTCAACAGATGCTCCATAAAGTCTAATAGTTGTGATGTTGGAATGGAGGAACCAACCACCCCAATTACAATTCACTCCCTTCTCAGGCGGTTTGTCCTTGGGTCTCAAGAATTTCATTATATTTTCAAATAATATATTACTGCTCTGATAACCCAATTTTTTTAGCACTACTTGCACAAAATGTTCTTTAAACACAACATAACTGGAGGACCTACAATGCATATCCCATATATGCGTTTGCCCCTAAATTGGTATGGGGACTCCCTCTTTATTTTGCAATTGCAACTGCAAAGCTTTGGTCCACATATCTTATCCACAATGCAAAAGAATGTGGCACAACAAGGAATACCACTTGAAAGATATAATCCTATCATCACTTTTTATAGCAACTAACTCCTTATGCATCCATTCTGCAATGTATGAAGCAAAATCAAAGTCCCCATTTAGGTCTCTGTGTTGGATGTCTGCTGCCATCATCATCATGTGCATTGGTATCTGTGACTAGAAGCTTGCCCATCAAATTGATGATATCCAACCACTGTTACCAATTGACATATAAATGGAGATATAATGCTGTGATGGATAGGTTGACATCATGTAGCTCAGCCAAGCCAACCTTTTATAAGTAGAATAATTGGGAATTTAATACAAGTCATCAAGAAGATAGAGAAAAAGCTTATTAAAAAAATTGACTCAATAACATCAGAAATGAATATGAAGAAAAGAAGCATAATTGTGAATTCTGTCAATGTCATCTTTCTCTTTTGTATTCTGAGATGAATTTCAAGTCTCCATCCCAAGACATTCTGACACAAATTTCAAGTCTACATCCAAAGACTGTCCTCCATTACCTTAAAGATTAGTTAGGCTTCATTGTAAAGCATAGAACTATTCTTAATTACTTGACCATAGCAACGTAGAGTAAAGAAAGACATCATTGCACCTTACATAGACAGCCTCATTTAATTGCATATTTGATAGTAAGCAAAATTGATAATAAAATCATTCACAAACAACTTCTGTAAGCATTAAACTTAAGAAAATATTTTCCAACTCTTATCATAGTCACTAGGAATAATGGGATATGGGGAGTGGGTCAGAGACAAGTATGCCATTTTGAAATAGGTTATGGGAGCATTAAAATAAGGATACAGCTATATCACATTTAAACAAAACTGTCAGAGATGTGAATACAGCTACAGGGATGGTGTCCCACCCCTCAATCCAAGGTTGCGGTGACTAGTTAAATCACAAAGCAATTAAGGTCAAACCTAAAATGAAGCAACTTAGCAGTTTTGAATTTGAATTTGGAATCATGGAAATCACTATAAACTCAGTAACCCTCAAAAGAATAAAGCAATCATGAACATATTTTGCATTATGGATGCTTACTTCAAGACGAAAAGATTTGTTGAAAGATGTCAGTTTACTGCAAAACAAAATGATCATATTTGGTTTGACAAGGTAGGAATAATAAAGTGTACAAAAAAAACAAGCATGACTAAGACTCTGATTACATGAAAAATGAAATTTAAAATCAAAACAGCACTGGATGTACCAGTCAATTGTTAATGTCATCAAGAAAACCACCGAAAATAGCATAATGGTTTCTCAAAAAGGAGCCAATTGGATAATTATGTGAAGCATCACAAACTGGGCTTCATAAAACAAAGGAGCACTACTACATGTCAAGCCATATTCAAAATCAATGTTGCAAGATTAATAGTGGTTGAAATACAAATAAAATTATTGCATTATTTTGAATCTAAACTATAAAGTTTAAACTTTACAAAGTTAAAAAATGAAATTAGTTCTCAACAGTATTGCATAACTTAAAAAATAGTAAATGCACAAGAAATCAAATTATTACCTGCTGCAACAAAAATAGAGCATGACTAAGACTCTGATTACATGAAAAATGAAATCTAAAACCAAAACAACACTGGATGAACCAGTCAATTGTTAATCTCATCAAGAAAACCACCAAAAATAGCCTAATGGTTTCCCAGAAAGGGGCCAATTGGATAATTATGTGAAGCATCACAAATTGGGCTTCATAAAACAAAGGAGTACTACTGCATGTCAAGCCATATTCAAAATCAATGTTGCAAGATTACTAGTGGTTGAAATACACATAAAATTATTGCATTATTTTGAATCTAAACTATAAAGTTTAAATGATACAAACTTAAAAAATGAAATTAGTTCTCAACAGTATCTGCATAACATCAAAAATAGTAAATGCACAAGAAATCAAATTATTACCTGCTGCAACAAAATTGACGCAAGATCTGACAATCCACAGTTATATTCACTGATTGAACACATTCCAGTAGGGCTGCCCTTAAAAAGGCAACCAACATTTGGTGTCCCTTCCCCTTCAATTGTGAGGGACTCATCATGCACAACTATCTTACAAATGAACTGCGCTCTTAATTTTTGTTTTGTAATGCTCCAATCTGAAACCTTGGCTTGCCCTCCATGTGTGACCATCTGAGGAATATCAAGGTAAAGCAACCAAGCAGATATCCGAGACTGCCAAGTAGGGTGAGTAAATAAATGCAGATACGGTACTTGAACCTGCACAAGAGAGGACAGCAAATAATAAGCACAAAAATATTCAGCTTCATGTCAATGTTGGGGACACTAATTATTTACTATCCACAAAATTATTACATCCCTATTCTGAATGATATATTTACTTGAACTCTTGACCAAAATTAATTTCACAAACCAGATTTTCCAGTTCAGATATAACTTTGTAACAGTAGATCCTGTGGCTCAGTGCCATACAGTAATGCCTCAGAAGTCCCAGTGTATCAACCTCTCTACCTCCAGCCAGTCCAGGTGCTGTCACTGTTTCCTTTACTTTTATGCTTCCTTCACTTTTAAGGGGAAAGCGAAGCCTACCAGAACTAGAACTGTGACTGTTTGTTCCTACCAAAACATTTTGATGAAAAACCTGTTGCAAGAACACTTCTGAACTGAGTGGATTTGGAAGTCTTCTACCTGAAGTAAGGAGCTCAGGAATATTTGCAGCATCCCCCTTTGTCACATTTCCCTTTTCTTCCTCATGTGTGGCACCATCTACATGCCACTCCAAATCTCCATCTATCATCTCAACATCTGCATCCTCAGAATGTTCATTATCCTGTAGAACCTCTTGGCTTGAAGAGGAAGGTGAAAGGCGAATATTTAGAGCTACTTCTGGACCCAAGTTCAGCTGGAGGAAATTTTCACGAATACCAATTACATTCACACCAGGAGAAGGGTGCAAAGCCTCCCGAATTACCAAGTCAAACACCTGCAACATTAAGTTAATCTTGTGAATTAAGACTCCAAATGCAAGCACCATTTAAACAAAATTTGAATGTTAGCTATATACTATCACAAGATCCATATAACAATGTAACAGATGCAAAACTTAAGCACAAAAACCTGCTCATCAAATATTGCACACTGGATCTCTCTAAGGACAGACTGAGCCTCTTTGACACCTTCATCTACACTTTTACTAATGCCCTTGGGTGATCTTTTGTCAGACTCCTGCCTTACAGCCCCTGATTCCTGTTGTGAATCCTTGCTACGAAGACCAGAAGAGATTTTATTTTTAACATACTCCCATAATCTGTGACCTGATTGACCACTGGGAAATCCAACATGAAGTGTATGACTTGATCGCCCTGGGAGGTGCACAGCCAGCATGCCAGATTGGTCTTGATCAATATGCACAGTGGCCAGTGAAGATGTAGATAGTCCTAGCATAAAATCTGTTGAATTGTTATCAGATAAGTCAATAGTGAAGCCTGCATTTCCACCTGGCCCGGCAGAAATAACTCGTTGTCGTTTGACTTTCCAATTACGCTGCAATCTAAAAGTTGCAGAAAATTGAAGAGTTTGATGTAAACAACTCATTGGCAATAATATCAGAAGTTTATAAAATATAAGTTCACATGAAAAAACAAACAAATGAATACATCACATTCTTGAAACTCATAAATGAAACCAAAAATAAGAAAAAATCCTAAGCATATTTAACTACCTCATTAATGCGCCATAAAATCTTGCCTCCCTGGCAACTTGCTCTTCTAAAGCCTTGGCAGTTTGTTTCAAATACTTGCCAATATGCTGCAAAGCACATACAAGTCAAAAATATAAGTAATCCTTTTAAGTAAATAATCACTAACAAATTCAGTACCTAAAATAACTTAATTATTTTTTTAATCAACTTTCTGAAAATTCCAAAACCTATCAAAATGAGAAGAATGTGAATGTGCGTTGATAGACTAGAAATTTGTTAGGAAGACAATGATACCCAAATTTTAGGTAATAATAAAACATGATGCACTTCCAACCTTGTTTCAATATGATGCTTTTGCCATGAGTTTTCATTTGATTATGTTAAAATCTCTAGAGTCTAGACATATCCCAAAAATCTTATTAAAGGAATTTCAGCTGTGCACTGTGCAATTCTAAAAGGACATTCTAATGGTATAGGGTTTGGATGAATAATTTATTATGTCCTTAAGTAATGAGTATTACAAGTAGGATCCCCGTGCCCAATGCAAGCCCCATAATAAAGTCATTCACGACTTGATGTGAGCAATATTGTGTCAAGCAGTGGTCACTCCACGAAGTGTAGTTTACTTCACTTACATTAGCACACTATATTGCACATGGATCAACAAATTATATTCTATCATTATTTATGTAATGTCTCCTTTTTAGCATGCTCATGTTTGCGGATGGTTTAGCCTATAATTTTGACCCTCATAGGCTAATGAGGATGGTTAGAGGGTCTTCTGAGGTTTGCATCATCTCCAGTGTTCAGTGATCAGCAGCTTTGGGCCTTCGTTTGGCATTCACAGGGGCTCCAATGCTATACTTACTATTTATAGTAAGTCAAGAGACAGATGAGAGGGACCCTTACTATTTTTAGTAAGGCACCTGATCGTATGGAGATTCATTGAGTTGACACCATTTCAAGCGGTTAGATGAAATCTTAAATATTCAAGGAGATATTAAAGTTTAAATGGCTTAAGGTAATATTTAATTATTAAAAAGGCCATATTATAATGTTATAATGTTATAACTTAACGTTATAACTTGAGGGTCAAATTATTAAAAGGGGGCCATATTATTATTAAATATTGGGCGCCAACTCCAAAATATTTAATGAAATATTGAAAGGATGCGAGAAAATAACATTTAATGATATTAAATGTGCCTTTTTGAGAAATTCGACTTTCTCAAGAGAGTTTATATATTTCACTTTGGAGTCTTTGCCATTCATTGGGGATTGAACATTTTGGAGTTGATGAATTTTGGTCTGAGAGAGGAAGCCGAGGGTTTCTGAATCAGTCAACCATTGGAAAACGTTAACTCTCCATTGTTGCAGCCATTTGAGGTGGTGAGATATCCACTGAATTTGGTATTTGAGAGAGCTTCACACAGAGGCTCTTTTTGTGCAAAAAATATGAGTTTTGGAAAGGGTTTCTAGAGCAAATCGAAGGGAATTTGGGGTCAAATCAAAGGGCAGATTTGAGATAGATTATTTGTAACTTCCAGCACAAATCTTCAAAGAGTTCGATCTGCTTTTTTCGAGTGCTATTGCAGCAAAGAGGCGGACTTCACAAGGGGTGCGATTTAGATCAAGGGAAGCCCTAAAAATCTCAAGAAAATATCAAATGGTGCGCCTAGCTTCAACAAGTCAGCCACAGCAGATTGTTGGTGAAAATATTGCAGATTTGAAAAAAAATCAAAATGGTTTCTTGATGTGCTTTTTCAGCTTGCAATGTAATAACAGCCAGTATTTTTCCAGGTATGCTTGTAAAACGTTTATCTTTGCAAGTGATCAATAAAATCAGATATTTGAACTGCTGCAATCTCTCTAGTTATTTGTTGTCACCTTTCATTTCATTTCCAGCATTGTCTATTATTTGCAAAAATTCAAAAAAAGCAGAAAAAACCCTCATAAAACACAAAAAAGCCAAACAAACAAAGAAGTCTCAAAAACAAGGGCACGAAGTGTTCTTACAATTTATAACATTTCTTCAACAGATGTTTGTGCAATGTCTCATTATTATTGTCAGGTCCAATTACATTAATCATTAATACTAAATTGTTTCCAGCGACATTGGATATAGAATAATCTTGGAATTTATGGACCACATATCAGAACCACCCATAATTGACTAGCTCCTTCAGTCCTGTTGGCTACCAAGAAGACAGTTCAAACACACTTCCTAAATTACTGTGCAACAACCAATTTAATACCTAGGAAACGTTGTTTATTACTGAGGATCAATTTTTAAACTTATGAAAAGAAAATTTGAAATGACCAACTGCTTATGAAAATAGTACATGCACGCAAAGAGATTCTTTCTCAACCTATTTTATTCTTTTTATTCACCTAATATATATATATATATATAGTAGAGTTTCTAACTTTCTATGGTTGGTTTGGCTAGATTCATAACATGATCTTCAGTCCACTACCAAACAACATCAATTCCTGAATTCCATACTAAGTGAAACATACTTGTAATACTGCCCCTTGGTTACTATTATATTATATTTTATTTTAAATTCAATTTGCAATAAATACCAATTTAATCAACCAAGCACTTTTCATCTAGCCTAGAAGTGTTGACTTCATAACTTCTCCAATCAACATGGTGGTGACAACTCTACGCCATCAGTTATGCTTACACTCAAAGGTAGTAGGCTCCCAATGTTAGCTTCAGCCCTAGACCCAAACCTAAACCTCAAAGGTTCATCCATGATGATCCTACCTATGTATCTGTAATGTCCCTTCTGAAAGCGAACAAGGGAAAATTAAGTGAAAATAATATTTTATTATTTTTGAATTTTGGCACCGAAGGGGAGGAAGAATATAATATTTAATTTTGAATTTTTGGCGCCTAAAATATTTTTTATAATTTATTTGGGCTTGGGCGCCCCTTTTGGGAGGTATAAGGGAAAAAATAAATAACTAATAATAATAAAGTTGGCACCCAAAAAGGAGAAATAAAAAGCAAAATTCAAAAGAGAAGTTTGGCACCCAAGTTGAGGGGTGAAAATAAAATAAAAGCAAAAAATTTAAATGGTAAAGAGTGGCGCCCAAATTGGGCTGACCTAATTGGGGAAACAAGGAGTGATTGCTATATAAACAAGATCATTTGGAGGTTTGAAGATATGATGGTGAATTATTTTTGCTTTTCTGATCTGCAATTTTGCAACTATTCCAAAGACGAAAACCTAGCTCTTTAATGGACTTCATGACGGAGGTTCACATGCGCCTCAATGGAGCTTTTTGTTAGATCTTCATGCTCAGATTTTTATATCAGCCTAGGAGGCTTGAGGAAGGCAGTTTTGTTGTTGTTTAGACCTAGTGTTTCATCCTAGGGTGGAGCACCCAAGTTGCAAGAGGAGAGCCTTGTTTTGGAGGGGCGAAATTGGCAAGTTTGTAAGGTTTTGGCAAGATTTCAAGGGTTGCAAACCTTACATTCAGACCAGCAGGCCAGCGCACCCTTGTGGTTTGAATTTGTAGCAGCAAACTGAACATTTGGGTAATCAAAATTTGGCATGTTTGGGATGGATATTTTGGCAATTCATGGTGCTGATTACATTCTTGTTTATGGTTAAACAAATCTGCTATGTTATTTGATGTCATTGGAAAGATTATATGTTGCTGCTAATGCATGTTTAGAATCAGAAATTTACATCATGTTAGGGTTTTGAGCAGAAAATTGAAATCAGAAAATTAGGGCACAAATTTGTGTTGTAAAAAATCAGAAAATTTGCATAGATCTTGGTTGGGATATTTTAATAGTATCAGAGCTTGGATCCTGCCAACCTGGAGGGTTAGATTGTATGATGCATTCCAAAGTTGTTGATGATATAATGGTTGCTCATGAAAGGTACCTTGCACTTCCACAAGAGGTTAGAAATGATCTCTCCTTCGGTTGCTATATGGAGTATCGGAGGGACAATAGCAAGCGAAAGAGGAAATCAAAGAAGTGTGAGCATGTAATGAACCGGACCAATTTTTTTTTGTTTTTTTCACAAATGATTACAATGCAACACGCACTCGTTAAGGTTAGCATAAACCAGAACGATGCAGAAAGTAACTCTAACCAGGATGTACACCAGGATCCCGATGCGGGCAAGGTGTGAGCATTGGTCAGAGGATCTCAAAAGTAAATGCTGAACAAGAACTCTAACCAGAGATGCGCCGGTGAACGACGAGCATTCGGTCAGAGGATCCCTATCTATTGCAAAACTGAAAAGAGCTCAACACCAAGTATGTGTTACTCGATCCGTGATGGATCAGAGGCGACCATATGGTGGAGACTTAGGAAATTACAATGCAAGAAAGTAAAAGGCGGCAAGCCAGCCTCTTCCACTTCTTCAGTGGGAAATACAAGTTAGAGAAATGAGATATAAGATCAGAAATGCTGATAGTACTACTAACAGCTTACAATAAGATAGAATATTCTCATAAACAGAGAAGTTATGTCTTTCCAAGCTGCATATGATTAGTAAGCTTTTACAATATCAAACTTGATGTCCAATACTTAAATCTCAACCGAGGAACAACTATCTTAAATCTGCTGTATCAGACCTGCACAAAGAACGATGAAATCTGCAACAATATATCCACTTAAATGTTCGTAACTTGCTCAAATCACACCCTATTGACACCAGACGAAGTGCAGATTGCTTGTATGATGAAGGCGCCCAATGAGAAAGCTCAAACCCACTCTAAATAACTCTCAATGAATTGCACACATTCCAAGACACCCCCAAAAAGGTACGGCCCAGCAGCAAGGGGCGATTTCACTCAATAAAAATAAAAACTCACAATTAAAATCTGAAAGTTAGCTAGAAAGGTCGCCCTATATTGGCAAACAGATAGATGCAATACCCAGAATGATAACATTTTTATTTTCTGACTTGTGAGCAATTCTTACATTCTTCAATGACATTCAGCAACATCAGAAATATGACAGAAACACAAACTAGAACTCCAAAAGGCAAACCACACAACTGAAATATGAAATAACTCACTACAAGCTAACCTCTCAACTAGTTGCTATCTTTCAAGCAAGAAGATGAGCCAATGCTAGGAGGTGTGCTTTCCTCGAAGCGAGTGTCTGAAATCAATCCAGCAGCATAACGGTGTAGTAGACAGAAGATGCCAAATGAAGAGCTGATGCCTGCTTAAATAGAAATGAGAGAACATCTAGAAACTTCCAGAGGGCGCCCCAAAACCCTAATTTCAAATTACTCTTTTCCCTCCAAAAGATGGCGTCCTTTTTCCTCCATAAAATATTTCACTTTTTTAAAATAAACTTCATCTTACAAAAGGGCGTCCTATTTAATAATCTTCAAAATTGACATTAAAATATAATATATCTCCTTATGACGCCTTGACCCTCAAAAGACCCCTTTTAAAAAACAACTTAAAGTTGCACTGCTAGACCAAGGGTATAATATTAAAATAATAATATTATAATAAAATACTTATTTCTCCACAAAAAATGCGCCCAAGGCCAAGAATTGAAGTGTCAGCTGAAACAACTGAAGAGGTGATCCAACTGAACTGAACCCAAACTGTCCACTGCCAGAAATAGAATTTACTAAAAATAGTAAATTCACGAAGTTGCCCGGAATGCCAAACTGAACACACCACTGCGAAGCTCTCTGAAAACCCAGAAAGAATCCGCAGTCAGAAACCCAAACTCCAAACAACAACCTCCTCAAAACTAGGAAACCCTAATTTCACCCTCCGCACAGCCTACAGGTCTCCGGAATAGGCCAACGGTCAACAGAAACGATCACTGCTGAGAAGGGGACATTACAGTCCGCCCTCCCCAAGATTGCTTGCCCTCAAGCAATCGCAAGTCTGGATGCTGTAGAATCTCCTCATCCTCCCAAGTAGCATCCTCCAATGGTAAATTCTTCCACTTTACCAAATACTCTTTGATTGTTCTCCTCCTCAAGGAACGCTCTCTGAAATCAATAATCTGTTCTGGAACCAAAGTCAACTGCCCTTTTCATCCAAAGGAGGTAACTGTGATGAAGCCACAACGTTGTGTCCAAGTGCCTTTTTGAGGCGAGACACATGGAAGACATTGTGGACCTTACTACTCGAAGGTAGTTCCAACTCATAAGCCACCGCTCCAACCTTCCTAACAACTTTGAATGGTCCATAGAAGCGTGGTTTCAGCTTCTCAGCTCCACTCTTCTTAAGTGTGGACTGTCTGTAGGGCTGAAGCCGAAGATATACCATGTCACCAACCTCAAATGAGCGCTCAACACGCTGCTGATCAGCGTACATCTTTTGCTGATTTTGTGCCATTTGAAGGTTGTCCTTCAAGGATTTCAAAACATCTTGGCTCTGCTGCAACCAATCCTTGGCTTGAGGAGCTTTGCTATCGCCAAACACCAAATCAGCAAAGCTTGGAGCCTCGTAACCATAGAGGGCCATGAATGGAGACATCTTTATTGACATGTGGAAAGATGAATTGTAGCAATACTCTCCCAAGTGGAGCCATTTTACCCATGCTCTTTGCTGTTCTGAGACATAATTTCTGAGATAGCCCTCCAACCATTTGTTCACAATCTCCGTTTGACCATCCGTTTGTGGGTGATAGCTAGTGCTTGGAGTAAGCACTGTACCACTCATCCTAAAAATTTCCTGCCAAAAGGTGCTTAGGAACTTGCTGTCCCTATCACTCACAATATTTTTAGGCAACCCATGCAGTCTAAACACTTCATGGAAGAACAAATCTGCAACTTGAGCTGCTGTAAATGTGCTTGTGATGGCAAAGAAATGAGAGAATTTGGTCAATCTATCCACTACAACATAAATACAGTCTTTGCCTTGAGCCCTAGGCAACCCGGTGATGAAATCCATAGAGATACTTTCCCATTTTTGATTTGGAATGGGAAGTGGCTGCAGTAGACCAGCTGGAAGAGAGTGCTCATTTTTATTCATTTGACAAGTACTACACTCCTTGATGTGACGCTGAACATCATCTTTCAACCCCTTCCAAGAGAATCTCTCTCGAATCTGCTTGTATGTCTTGAAGTACCCTTGATGACCAGCAAGTGGACTGTCATGGAAAGTCACCAAAATCTTCTTCTTAAGTTTAGAATCAGCCACCAAGAAGATTCTTCCCTTGTAGTGGATCAACCCATCAACTACCTTGTACCTTTCATCATGAAAAGTACCTTCAATAACGCTGGTTGCAAACTGATTTTTGGCATAATCAGCAAGCAACAATTCCTTCCAATCAGCATTAAGCTCACACAATGAGCTCAAATGAGGTCTTCTAGACAAAGCATCAGCCACAACGTTATTCTTCCCTTTGACATACTCAATGTCAAAATCGTAAGCTTGTAGCTTACTCACCCACTTCTGCTGTCTCTCATTCAAGTCCTTCTGATGCATAAAGTGCTTGAGACTGTTGTGATCAGTCTTGACCACGAATTTGCTCCCCACCAGATATTGTCTGAACTTGGCTAATGCATGCATGATTGCAAGCATTTCTTTATCGTAGATAGAGTAGGTCCTCTCAACCCCTCTTAATTTTCTGCTCTCAAACACAATTGGGTGCTTCTCTTGCATCAAAACAGCCCCAATACCTTCCCCTGAAGCATCACACTGTAACTCGAAGGGTTTTGAGAAATCTGGTATGGCCAATACAGGACAAGAACTCATGATTTTCTTGAACTTATCAAACACATTTTGAGCTTTTTCTGACCACATGAAAGCCCCCTTTTTAGTGAGGTCAGTAAGAGGAGCAGCACTTTGAGAATACCCCTTTACGAACCTTCTATAGAAGCCACAAAGTCCCAAAAATCCCTTCAAATGAGTTAGATTTTCTGGAGGTGGCCAATCTACTATAGCTTTGATCTTTTCTGGATCAACCTTCACCCCTTCAGCGCTGATGATATGGCCAAGGTAGAGCAGCTCCTTCATCCCAAATTCACATTTGGACTCCTTTGCAAACAAACTCTCTGATTCAAGAATGCTAAGCACTTCCTCCAAGTGCTTGAGGTGTTCTTCCCACGTCTTGCTGAAGATGAGAATATCGTCAAAGAAAATTAACACAAATTTCCTCAACTGCTTCTGGAAAACTCTGTTCATGCAGGACTGGAAGGTTGCTGGAGCATTAGTCAAGCCAAAGGGCATGACTAGGAACTCAAAGTGACCATGGTGGCATCTGAATGCCGTCTTCTCAACATCTGAGCCCCTCATCCGGATTTGATAGTAACCCGATCTCAAATCAATTTTGGAGAAGAATTTAGCACCATGTAGCTCATCTATGAGCTCATCGATCCGAGGAATAGGATACCGATTTTTTATTGTGCTTTGATTCAAGGCACGATAATCCACACACATGCGGATGGTGCCGTCCTTCTTCTTCACAAGAACTACAGCTGAAGCAAAAGGACTTTTGCTAGGGCGAATGAAGCCCATCTCCAGGAGTTCTCTTATGTTCTTCTCAATTTCATCCTTCTGCTTCTTAGGATATCTATACGGTGTTGTGATGACTGGTTTGGCCCCTTCCTTAAGTTCAATAACATGCTCAGCACCTCTTTCTGGTGGTGGCCCAGGTGGTAGATCAGCAAACACCTTACTCCTTTTGGTGAGTATGGATTGAATATCAGGAGGATATTCCCTCTTGGTCTCAACTGGACTGGCAGGAAGAACCATGCATTCCGCAGCCCACTCCACTTGGTCATGTCTAATCAGCCTTTCCATCCTTTTGAAAGAAACTATACGAGGACCACCATTAGACATTCCTCTCAAAACAACTCTCTTACCATCAGATTGGAACTTGAGCTCCATGGTTTGTAGGTTGAGAGAGATTTCACCAAGTGAGCGTAACCATTGTATGCCCAAGACTGCATCTGTGTCACCAATAGTAACCACATAGAAGTCATCTTTGACTTCATAGTTTCCCAACTGCAAGGACATGTTAGGAACTCTTCGTGTGCATGAAATGTGAAACCCATCAGCCACCATGACTTTGAAGCCTTCAAATTCTTCAGTTTTGAGACCTCTCTTTGCAACCACACCTTCATCAATGAAGTTATGCGTTGCACTAGTATCAATTAATGCAACAATACGATGGCCTCCAACTCCACCACGAACCTTGAAAGATTCGTTCTTTTGGAAACTAGAGAGTTGGGCAATAGGGCCCCCAACTCCTTGCTCATGATCGGACTCTTCTGTGGCTCTTTCATCCTCGCTGTCCCCGAAATAAGACTGCTGATCAGACATATCAGATGCTGATTCATAATCAGAATAGGTTCCCATTTGATTATAACGCCCTCTTCCAGGACATCTATGGCCTTTAGTCCAAGGCTCTAAACATGTGTAACACTTGCCCTCCTTTCTGAGCTGTTCACGTTGCTCTTCAGTCAATTTAGGTGGGAACTTCTTGTGCTGATTAGAAGAATGTCTTTTATCCTTATCCCTCTTATGGCCAAAAGGCTTAGGCGGAAATTTAGGCCCAGGGGCTGATAACTCCATACTACGAGCCTTCTTGATTGCCTCATCAAGACTTGGTGGATCGAAAGCTTTAACCCATCCTTTCAAGGGTTCAACCAAACCTTCAGAAAACAACACAACCAATCTTCTTTCGGTGATGTTGGGCACCATCACAGAAAGTCTCTGGAAATCAGCAATGTAAGAATCCAAGGAGCCATGCTGTTTGAGTTGTGCAAGCTCGCGAAACCTTACTTCAGGATCCTTAGTGTCGAACCTTTCAATCAGCTTGTTGGTGAATTCTCCATAGGTTCGAATAAGGTTATGGCCAAGAGTGACCAAACCATGGTACCACCACTCATGGGCAGCTCCCTCCAAATGAAGCGTTGCAAACTTGATGGCATCTTCTTCTGGCATGGGACGAAGTGAAAGGTAGTTGTCTAACTTCTGAACCCATGATCTTGCTGAACACGTATCACTTCCATCGAAGTGAGCCAATGTTACCTTTCCTAAGGCTTGATGAAAATCTGTTCTAGGAGCCATATAAGCTCGGTTATCAACTCTTCTTCCGTGTCTTCTGTCCCTCTGATTCAAGAATTGATCAAAGGACCATTGGTTCCTAAGATCCGGAGGTAGGGTAGCATACTCCATATAGGCTTGTCTGGCATCATCTACCAAGGGAATGGGAGCTTCAACTGGTTGTTCTTCTCTCGGAGTGAATGTAGGAAAGAGCGGTCTAGAGGCTGATCCGCTAGAGATGGCATCATGCTGTCCAATGGTTCTACTACCTCCATTACCATTGTTTCCATTATTCCCATTGCTTCCATTGTTCCCATTATGCCCGTTGTTTCCATTGACACCACTGCTTTCTCCTGTAGCATGGTTTTGATTTGGAATATGGTTCTGAGTAGCTTGCTGATCCATTCTAGCAAGTAATCGAGACATCATCTCAATCATTCCATCAAACTTCTTTTCCATCCTTGCATCCTTCTCTTCCATGGCTGTCCTAAGATTGTCTGACATGTTCTCAACTGTTTTACCCGTATCCACAGCTAACCCTGTTTCTCTCAAAGCCTCTGAAAAAGTATCTGCTTCTGGCACTGACGGAAGCTGTATCTGTTGTCTTCTGGCCTGACCTCTGGTGAAGTATCTGCAATCACTGTCACTCATCTGACCACTGAATCACTGTTGGGCACAGGTTGGCAGAATCATGGCTCTGATACCACTGTAATGAACCGGACCAATTTTTTTTTGTTTTTTTCATAAAGATTACAATGCAACATGCACCCGTTAAGGTTAGCATAAACCAAAACGATGCAGAAAGTAACTCTAACCAGAATGTACACCAGGATCCCGGTGCGGGCAAGGTGTGAGCATTGGTCAGAGGATCTCAAAAGTAAATGCTGAACAAGAACTCTAACCAGAGATGCGCCGATGAACGACGAGCATTCGGTCAGAGGATCCCTATCTATTGCAATACTGAAAAGAGCTCAACACCAAGTATGTGCTACTCGAACCGTGATGGATCAGAGGCGACCATATGGCGGAGACTTAGGAAATTACAATGCAAGAAAGTAAAAGGCGGCAAGCCAGCCTCTTCCACTTCTTCAGTGGGAAATACAAGTTAGAGAAATGAGATATAAGATTGGAAATGCTGATAGTACTACTAACAGCTTACAATAAGATAGAATATACTCATAAACAGAAAGTTATGTCTTTCCAAGCTGCATATGATTAGTAAGCTTTTACAATATCAAACTTGATGTCCAATACTTAAATCTCAACCAAGGAACAACTATCTTAAATCTGCTGTATCAGACCTGCACAAAGAACGATGAAATCTGCAACAATATATCCACTTAAATGTTCGTAACTTGCTCAAATCACATCCTATTGACACCAGACGAAGTGCAGATTGCTTGTATGATGAAGGCGCCCAATGAGAAAGCTCAAACCCACTCTAAATAACTCTCAATGAATTGCACACATTCCAAGACACCCCCAAAAAGGTACGGCCCAGCAGCAAGGGCGATTTTACTCAATAAAATTAAAGACTCACAATTAAAATCTGAAAGTTAGCTAGAAAGGTCGCCCTATATTGGCAAACAGATAGATGCAATACCCAGAATGATAACATTTTTATTTTCTGACTTGTGAGCAATTCTTACATTCTTCAATGACATTCAGCAACATCAGAAATATGACAGAAACACAAACTAGAACTCCAAAATGCAAACCACACAACTGAAATATGAAATAACTCACTACAAGCTAACCTCTCAACTAGTTGCTATCTTTCAAGCAAGAAGATGAGCCAATGCTAGGAGGTGTGCTTTCCTCGAAGCGAGTGTCTGAAATCAATCCAGCAGCATAACGGTGTAGTAGACAGAAGATACCAAATGAAGAGCTGAGGCCTGCTTAAATAGAAATGAGAGAACATCTAGAAACTTCCAGAGGGCGCCCCAAAACCCTAATTTCAAATTACTCTTTTCCCTCCAAAAGGTGGCGTCCTTTTTCCTCCATAAAATATTTCACTTTTTTAAAATAACTTCATCTCACAAAAGGGCGTCCCATTTAATAATCTTCAAAATTGACATTAAAATATAATATATCTCCTTATGACGCCTTGACCCTCAAAAGTCCCCTTTTAAAAAACAACTTAAAGTTGCACTGCTAGACCAAGGGTATAATATTAAAATATAATATTATAAGAAAATTACTTATCTCACCGAGAATAATGCGCCCAAGGCCAAAACTGAAATGTCAGCTGAAACAACTGAGGAAGATGACCAACTGAACTGAACCCCAACTGCCCACTGCCAAAAATAGAATTTACTAAAAATAGTAAATTCACGAAGTTGCCCGGAATGCCAAACTGAACACACCACTGCGAAGCTCTCTGAAAACCCAGAAAGAATCCGCAGTCAGAAACCCAAACTCCAAACAACAACCTCCTCAAAACTAGGAAACCCTAATTTCACCCTCCACACAGCCTACGGGTCTCCGGAATAGGCCAACGGTCCAGCGAAAATGATCAACTGTGAAGGGGACATTACAAAGGAGCAGCTAAAGTGGCTATTATTAATTAATAGCGCGGATCCCAAAGCACTCGGAAAGTCGACTTTCAAGGAATGGCCAATTTGCTTTATAAAATCGAAACTTCATTAAAAATGCAAGATCATCAAACAATGCAAAACCTCATGTCGTGTCCCTTCTCGGTGACATCTCGAGGAGACGGATTGGCCTATCACGACCCTGTTAGTACGATAGGCGGGATAGAGGTCGCGAACGGATTTAAACCCGGTCGGCAAAGTTGTCCGGTTGTCTTCGTTAAACCGATGGAGGCGTTTTGTAAGTGCTATTTTAGCGGTTCAGCGGTGATGTGGGACCAGCATACTATTTTAGCGATATATGGGCGGCATGGGATCCGCCGGAGTTAAATCGGCATCGAGGCGGATCAATCATCGGGTTAGAAACGAGGAAGATATTAATATTTGATAGTATTGATTAAATATTAATTAATTAACGTTTATAATATAAAGTTATAATTTAATATTATAACTTAAGTGTTTTCCTTGAGGGGTGCGCCATCATGAAAAGGGGGCCAGTTTGACATTGGATTAATATTTAAATATTCAGTGGAGAACTATGGAGAATTGAAAATATTAAAATATGAATATTTCATTAAAACCCTATTTTCAAGCAAATCGCACTTTTGAGCTTATTTGAGGATTTTGCATTGGAAAGTGAGCCATTATGAGATTATTGAGTTTTGAGATTGATCAAATTGATCTGAGCCTGAGACTTTAGGGTTTCGCGTTCGACTTCCTTGGGGAACGAGCCATCTCCAGCGGAAAGCAATTCAGAGAGTGTGCAATATCACTTGATCTATTGCCTACAGAGGTTTTCTCATTCAGAGTAAACTACAGAGCTTTCAGAGATTGTTATTTGTCAGAGATTCTTCAGTGTTTGCATCCAGACAGTGTTTGCTTATCTTGGCGCACCATTTACAGAGGGTTATACATTGATTTTGGTGAAGGCCGTACAAATTGATTGCTGATCTGACAGGCCGTACTTGCACAGCAGGCCATACCTCCTAGCACGTGTTCACTCATCTTGAGAGAAACGCCTCTCATACTTGCCTTTGACTTGCATTAAAAGTGGCGCCTATCTTGTTGGAGTCTGTTGCAATCATCAGATATAAGGAGAAGAGGACTATTTATTTCTGCCGTACCATTTTGTACCTTCAGCCGTACCAGCAAAATACCAGGTTTTTCTTCAATAAAATAATGTTATTCTTTGATGCATGTTTCTAGATCTCAATGTATTGTTGCCAGTTGAATCAATAAAAGCAACGCCTCCATTCTACAGTGTTTTCTCTTCGCATATTGAAGATCTAGTATTTTTAGAGAATTTATTATCATTTTCTAGAATAGCCGTACTTTTCATTTATTGCATAAAAACACAAAAAAATTGCAAAAACCCAAAAACGTCAGAAAAACATAAAAATTCAATCAGAAGCCGTGTCAGGGGGAAACAGGGGTTTCTACACCTCACTACAAATTCACTCAAAACAAGCAAACCTCTCTACTAGGTGCTATCTCTCAAGCACGAAGTCGAGCCCAAGCTAGGAGGCATTCATTCCTCGAAGCAATCCAGCAACCATTTCGGCAGCATAACAATACTCAAGATATCAGATGTCCAAATGAAGACCCAAGCTCACCTTTTATAACTTTGTGAAAACTCTCTAGAAGCTTCTAGAAACCCTAATTTTCAAATTTGAAGTAACTCCTTTTCCCTCCAAAGTTGGCGTCTCATTTCTCAAGGCAATTTAACTTTTAATTTGAATTAATCTTCTCCTCAAGATGGGCGTCCCTTTTCAAACATTGATTTTTGGACCTTAGAATATAATAAAATATCTCCATGAGGCGCCACCCCTCAAAATCCCCCTTTTATGAACAACTTAAAGTTGCCTCACTAGGCCAAGGGGTCTCAATAATAAAATATAACATTAAAGTATAACATTTTAAAATCAACTGGATGTCTCACCAAAAATGCTTCCCAAGGTCAAGATTGATCAAACCAACTGAACATACTGAAGATGAGAGCCAACCAAGCCGAAGTCAACAGGACCACTGCCAAAAATAGAATTTACTAAAAATAGTAAATTCCGAAGTTAACTTTATAATATTTAATTATCATTGAAGTACCTTTAATGATAATTAATCATTAATCATTTAATATTTTTCCCATCCAATCAAATAAGAGGTCAACACTGCATCTGCGACCTGTTCAGGTGCCTTACTAAATTTAGTAACCCTGACTTCCCAAAATGGTGACTTACTATAAATAGTAAATATGAAGAACTGAGTCAAACGAAGGCCAAACTAAACCCATATTGCGCTCTGAAGGAGAAAAACACTGTGATTACTGCCACGAAGGACCCTCTAACTATCAGTGTTAGCCTACGAGGGTCAATTGATAGGCTAATCCTTACGAACTCTGATGCTTGGAAAATGGGGACATTACAAGAGCCACCAATATCACCAGCATCACAGCAGTCACAAGTCCTCATCGACTTGGATTCGCCACCGAGAGACATTGCTCTAGCATAGTCTTACACATCTATCATCCAAGGGCTTCACATTCCTCCTAGTGAAGTTCGCCGAGATTCCATTTGGCTTGAAGGATTCCTAGGAAGAAATCTTCCTATGAACTTGACTTCATCGAATTCAACCACGTTCCACAAGACACGCCGGTGAAGAGGTTGAAGAAACAAGTTCACATAGAAAGGAATGCAGAGTGTGAAATCATAATAGAGACTGCTGCCCCACCAGTAGAGAAAAGCATACACGAGGTTCAAGTAGAAGACTACACATTGTCTCAACTTAACCTTGGGAATACTACATGACATGTGGAGGCAGACCTTCTCAGAATAGCTTCGATGATCGCACAAGAAAGAATGGCTAAGGATGGGAAAGAAAAGGCAGCCTTAAAGGCTGAAAATCGGCAACTGAGGTCATACATAACCAACTTGATGCATGGCACCCCAAACATCTCAGCCCTACTAGCAGGATTGCTAGATCTCCCCACCTAACAAAACCATTAACAATTGATAACATACGGCAAACACTTGAGAGATCAAGTGGACGAGTTTGTTCTCAAGGGTAGATGTATACTGGCAAATCTATACCAGTTACGGGATAGAGCACATGGACTTCGTGCAAAGATCTAGCAATCAGAACAAAGAATTGCAGAAAGGAGGCTAGAAGATGAGACCACAATTGCAGATTTGCAGTTGACATATCAATCAGTATACTCCGAGGAAAACAAGCAACATCTCTTTGCTTGGAAGGAACAGTTGGCGTACAAGGTGAAAGCCTATGACGCCCATTTAGTAGAGTTGATTGATTACAGACGGGTGGTCGCCACTAATATCAACTTCGCAAGAACGTTGGTGATATCTTTTCCTTGCATGTAATATCAGCGTGAAGGAGAAGAATACATCGAGATGGTCATTGTATAGAACCAGTTCAGAGATGTCATCCGCAATACCTTTCTTGATGATCCAGATGGTTGCAAACTGGCTAAGGTAGCAGCATTATCAACCAAGTTTGAAGAGGCAGCGTCTCAGTGTATAGACTTCGGGAATCAACTCACAACGGGTGAGGTAATGCTGCGACCCCACGTCATCATTCTACAGAGCATTAACTCCCCAGAAGCTGATGAAGTCAACGAATGGATAGAGACGCTGCTGATTAATGGTGAGCTATAAAGGCACCAAAGAAGGACGTCCTACACCCTCCAAATGGCATTTATGATACTTGAGTTTGACTTGACGCTTCTTTCCAAGTCAACTCAAGATGACATTAAATATAATTGTAGTTAACTTGATGCTTCTTTCAAAGTTTAACTCCATATCCCTTAAATCATGCATTGTCAGATCCCACTGATTAAGGATGTCTAATTGGCTTCCATGATTTGTGGATCCTAGATCTCCACTAAATGTGGATGTCTATTTTGGAGGGATACTTTCATTTAAGTTCACCTTTAGTTTACTTTTAGTCAACTGAAGTAGTTTCCAGTTGACTCTTTGTTTACTTTCAGTTAACTGAAGTAGTTTTCCAGTTGACTGCTTGTTCCCCCTTTTTAGGAATAAATCTTGCTAATTGATTGGCAAGAACTCATTGTTAACTCAAGGAGATTTTGGGGTTGCCCACTCCTTTGAATTCTATAAATAAGAGCCTTGGGCTCATTGTTTGTTTAACTTTTACTTGCTATGCAAAATTGCTGCGTCATTGTTGCCAACAGCTTTGAAAGCGGATATTTGTTCACTCTTGGATGAGAGTTTGTTGGTCGATTGTAATTGTGCATGATTTCGTGCCTTTGCTATCCCAACCCTTGTAATTCGTTGATAAAGCTTTGAAGAAGAATATCAGAAGGAACTTGCATTTTGATCAACCTATTTGAGTTATGTCTACATCTTGTTTCTAATAACTTGTTGTTTCATTTCCCTCCTCGGATAGGGGTTCCTCGGATATTTGTCATTGATAATTATCATTCATTGTTGTTTAATGTATTGTCCTTCAATCTATACTTCGGATAGGGGTTCCTCCTCCTTAGCAAGGTTGTTAGCCAAGACATCGTCAATTTGTTGTTTCTTGTAGACCGTTTCCTATCCCATACCTCAGATAGGGGTTCCTCCTCCTTGGCAAGTCTCAGATCCAGTCTACCGTAAAGAGTGTTCGCTTATACCAACCTTATCCCAGTGTATACCCGAGAGTTCAGAGCCTCGGTCATATTCTCAAGAGACGGTGAATTCAAGTGATCCAACCATCCATTCCCGCTCCTTTACCCTCATGCTCTGTTTACCTTGAAGGTATTGGATAGATTAAAAGCTAGAATAGTCGTAGTTAAGATCTGCCGAAACCAAAGAAAAAGCTTACCTACGGCGCATTGTGTTTGTGCACCCTTGTGTCCTACTGCTGAAGCATAAAAAGATAGGAACTTTAGTTAATCATCCCCTTCCTTATGCATTGCTCCCAGTAGAGAGGGACATCTCCTCTTTAAATAACAAAGAAGTGTTGCAAAACATTTGAAATAGCTGAACGTTTACAATCAGCACTCTAGAGGTGCTAATTTAAACGCCAACACAGAGAAAATATAAGAGGTATTGAATGACTGCTCATAAGCAGAGAGTAGGGTTATTTCTGTTGTAAAGAAAATTCCTTTATGCTACATAACAATTAGTCAGTTTGAAGGAGTTATGATGCATAACAAAAAAGAGTTGGCGTCCCAAAATCTGAAAGAAAATATTGAGGTTAGGGCTTGTTACTAAGATAGTAACAGCTATTTGGTTCAAGTTGGGAAACAAAGTTGCAGCAAGTCTGTTCTTTTTAGTAAATATAGTGCATTTGAAAGAATAAGAAAAAAAATCTGTAGCGAAGGGAAAATTTTAGGCTAAAACCATCTGATAAGGCTGGGAGCAAAACTACAAAAGTCTGCTGCTTGTTTGGAAAAAATAATCAAATGCATTTGGAAGGTAAAATTCTTTGAGCCAAAAGTTGTATACATTATTTTTCAAAGGAAAAATGGTTTTGAATTTTCATACATTAGTTTTCAAAGGAATGAAAATGGTTTTGAATTTTCATTGCATTGTGGAAGAGTAATGACAAGGAAATTCAATACTTTTATATGATGAAACTAATTGGTTTTTGAAATACAAATGCTATTTATGCTACTTTAACTTCCTGACATTTCCCATGATCTAGGATGAGAGGCTTCCAAGAAAACTGAATGCAACACCTGCATTTACCACTGATTTACTTATGATATACTTAGTTTTTGTTTCTTAATTTCTTCATGGATTGGTAAAAGATTCTATTTTAATTCAAATTCTATCATTGGAATTGCATGGTCTGAATAGTCTTATTTCTTATGTTTTCCTGCTATAATCAAAATTTCCTCGATTAATTCCTTTATACTACACAGGGATGCCTGTTTTACTTTAATGCTTGCATTTTGTCCAATATTTATTTCTTTCATGTGCATTTTTCAGGTTATATTCAGCAATGGTTTTAAGGATTCTTTTACCAAGTTAAAGGGTTTACATGTGCGGCAGCAGATAATGAACACAATACTGAAATTGGCTAATGGTTGGCGACGCAATTGGAAACATGCTGGTTCTGCTCAGAAAAGCCTTATAAATGAATATGCAACCTCAGGATTATATCTAGTGTGGACAATTGATGTCGAACGACAAGAGGAAGTATTGCAAGTGTTAAAAATATGGAATATTCTTAGCCTTGTAGAAGTTTCTAGGCTTAGGAGAGACTTGGAACTTCTTTTTGAAACATATACTCCACAGTACATTGAGCGTTGCAAAGCAAAGCTTTTGGATAAGTATGTTCTATCTTCCTGCCAAACCCTGGTTTTTCAAACACTATTTTTTGTCTATATATTTTATTTTAATGTTTTTGAGGACTGTTGATTGAGAAAATAAAATTGGCTACAGCCTACAACACTATTTCCTTAGTTGTGGTAGATAGTGTCTTTTGTGGAAACCCTTAAAAATAAGTGCAAATTCCAAGATAAAGTTTATCTAAATGAAAGTTTACACTAGTATTTATGTTTTTGAGGCATTATTCTAAATAAAGTTAAAAGAATGAATAATTATTGTAGCTTGTCTTTACTTGCAAAAGAAAATAAGGGTGAGAAACTTTGAACTTATTTATCAGATTTGGCCACTTTATCCAAGTCAGCATATCTGAAGGTTATATTGTTCCAGGAATGCAAAAACAGTACTACCAATGCGATGGAAGTATGATCGTAGATTTGTTTGGTATAGGCATTTCCAGCAATTAGAAAAGTTTAAGACTCTTGTGATGAGCCCTGCTGGCTCTCCGCTCAAAACCCCCAAATTCTTAAGTCTTTAATTGTTGTTTTTTTAAGTTTTTTAAGAAATCTTAATAGACAGAAGAGAAGGGGCGCAGCATATTTTTGCTCATAAGATGAAATTTAAAGCAAAAATTAACAAATTGGAAATACAGAAGCTATTATTATACTGAGACAATTAGAATATGCATAACAGACATACCCGAAATACTCCAGTTATTTTATATAAAGCAATAGCCAGATCTACAGCCGGAAATGGTGAAAATCAGCTTGTAGGCACGCCAATGCTCCAGAAGTGGTTTCTCCTGCTGAGAAACAAGTCACAAAGCACTGAAATAGCTAGCCGCCCATGATGGATGCCAAAACCCTCTCAAAAAGAAGGCGTTTTCCTTAATTGCTTCACACGCCTTTCTCAAGGCACAAAAACCAAGGTAAGCCGTACGGCCATGAAAAAAAGGAAAGAATCTCTGAAGAAGAATCCCAGAACTGTAGAAGGACGCCACCAAGAAACCCTCAATGATTATCAAGAACAAACATCTGCATAAATTAATCCTCTGTCTGCAACTGTAGAACTTCTGTGTGAAGCCCTCAACTGTACGGATTCAGCTGATCTCTCACAGCCTCAAACGTACTCAACACTGAAGAGTTTTCCGTTCTCCAATGGACACAATGATCAAACCCTGCTCTCAGGAGAATGCTCAGAGAAAAGATGCACAAGGCAAAGAGAAATGGTCAAATGATATGAGTTTCAATTGCCAAAATGCCTCTTTAAGCAAAAGCACGCATTTCCATAAGGATACGCCCTTTTTAGGTTTTCAAAATATTATAATATTTTAATATATTCCTTTTCAATAGTTGGGCGCACTTTTATAATATTTTAAGTCATTAAAATATTATAATCCTCCTTTTGAGATTTAAGTGATATAAAAATATAAATAAAGTCAATGTGACTTTATTAAAAGGGCGTTTTAAGTTAATAAATTAACTTAATCACTTAAAATTCCCGTAAAATGCTCAAAACTCAGGATAATCTCGTGCCGTCAGAAGCGATGAACTCCTGGAATGCCAACGCTCACTGTGATCTAAACACTGTCCACTGAAAACACGAACAAACAAACTCTCCAAAAAGCAACACTGACCCTCTATCCAAACTGGCTAGCCCACAAGGGTCCAATAAAGGGCTAACACTGCTGTCAACTATGATCATGCGGCGGGGACATTACAACTCTGCATTCTGAATCTTGTGAAAAGAAAGCCATTACATCAGAGCATGCCAAAGTCGAAGAAAGTATATTGCTGATGAAGTTCTATTCTTTGTCTTCTGGCCTTGCAAATCAATTGCTAACAGCCAAAGATGGATCAGAGATTAATCTTCAGTTTGAGGTAAATGATGAAGAATCACGAATAATCAGGTATGCAAGAAGTTCATTTATTCTTGGCCGCTCCGGTACAGGAAAAACAACTGTGCTTACAACCAGACTTCTTCGGACAGAACAGCAATTCAATCTTGCTAATCATGGGCTCTCTTGGGAGAAGCAGAATGGAGTAGAAAGCACAATTGGGAGAGAAGATTTGCAACAAGAATATATTAACTCAAGGGGTCTTCGCCAAATGTTTGTCACTGTTAGTGCAAGGCTTTGTTCAGCAATTAGTAATCAAACTCTACACATTGACAAGTAAGTTATAACAGCAATATATTCATTTTCAAACAGAGTGATGAGAAATTTCATAATGTGTGCATTATTAAATGGCTAATCATAAACACGTGAAATACATTCCTTTCAATTATGGTACTCAAATTTTTTTATAAATGGTTGCCAATGTTTTTCTTTCCTTTGGTTTGAGATTTGGAATTTGGGTCAATTGTTTTAAGAGTCAAACTTGGCAACTCTTACACAACAGATCCCAGCTTTGCACTGTAAATCCTCGATATATTAAACAAGATGAAGAGAAGTCGAATACCTTAGAGCAGAGAAGATTGGTAGATGGAGATGAAATGGAGAAAATTATATAGTAGTGACACCAATTTTAACATGCATATACAAAAACTTGCCAAAAAAGATGAGAAAACTAAAGAGGAGCTGGTACCATTGCCACCCCTTGAACTATATTTAACACCTTGAAAAAAGATGGGAACATGAACAAGGTGAAGATCTATAGATTACTGTTGTACAGAATCATACTCAATTTGTCAACATAAGAGCTAAATTGTAAGAACCCTGATGGTTCTAACCACTAAAATTTGATGTTGAAAGATGAGGGTTTGTTTTCTTTTGATGGTTTGTGATATTTTGAGGTTTTTTGACAATATATGCTTTTTTCTATTTTTAATAAAATAATGCCAGGCCAGAAAAATGCATAAGGAAATAGACAAATCACTGAAGCAACTGAGCTATAGGAAGGCTGCAACTTGTTTTTGTTAATCATAGAATAATTACATAAGCTTTTTAAGAACCTTGCATACCTGAAAAAGCAATAGGAAGCCTTTATAGAATTCTGAAATTTATAGCAGCAGCTGGTAAAAGTACGGCCTGCCTCCTGGATGAGTTTCTCCACCTCTAAACAGCATGAATATGCCTCCTCTAACCTAGACGCCACCAATAAGAAGGATTTGAGCTCAAGAAAGAAGGCGTTTTGGCTTCAAGAAGAACACGCCTAGGGAAAGAAGGTACGGCCTGATAGAAGCAGCAGCTGTACGGCTCTAGGAATGTGTGCCAAGCAATTATTAAATGAAGCTCGAATGATATTTTCCTTTCACCTTGAATCATTTTCAACCATTGATGAATCCTTCTCTTGTTAGCACAAACTGGACCCTTGAATGAAGCCCACAGTCAAGCAATAATTCAGTTGATAGTTTCACAGTGTCAAAATTGCACAAGCACTGAAGAGTTTTTGTTCCCCATTGCTGAAATGCTCTGGAATTGTAAAAACCCTGGGTTTCTCTCCTCCACAAGCCAAAGGGTTAAAGAAATGAAATTATCAAATGCTCCAAGAATGAGTCAACCCTTCTTTGGCTTGACTTATATACTTTCTTCAAAAGGTGTGATTCCCTCCTTTTGCCTTTTAAATCATTTTAAATAATTTAATGTTTGCACTTTAGTCATATTAAATAATTTCCTTGAAGTTGGTGCCTAGCTATTAATTATAAAATGGCCCCCTTTTTAATGACTAATGATCACTCGAGTCATAAAGTGAAATTATAATGTTATAATTTAACTTTATAATATTAATTATTATTAAAGTTACCTTCAATAATAACATAGTTCCAGGGGGACGTGTTCCCCCCAAAAAAGTAGACGAACACGAGACAAGGATGTTTCTGAGACATAAGGACACCTAGGAAATGCCCCCCCGCCTGTCCCCTCACCCCCTCGCCCCTCGTTTCGCCATCATCCCCTAAACGTTTCCTTCAAAGGAGACTTCCAGGCGTCTCTGAGTCTTTTGGACCCCTTCGAGTCTCCAATGTCCCCCATAAAAAAAAGTATTAAAAGAATGATTTTTTTTTAAATTTAAAGAAAAAAGAAAGTTAAATTTTAAATTTTAAATTTTAATATTATTTTGTTACCCTAATGAGTCGACTTAAGTCGAAGTCTACTATAGTCTACATTGAAAATTTTCATTTTGTTTTACTTTTCATTTTCTTCCCATGTGTAAATATAGTCTGAGACTTAAACGACTCAAAGATAGTGGATTTGTGAGAGCCAAAGGCTACTGTTGTGCTTTCACATTTTTAGATTTTCTAATTTCATAACTTCTGGGTAGAATACTGAACATGTCTGCAAAATGTGTTGTACCCAAACCAAATTTTTTGCATCATTAAGGCATTTTGTTTAAAAGAGTTTAAACCTTGCTAAATGATGTCAAAATATAGTTTTTGGGCAAAACAAATATGGACTTTGGTCAGTGTCATGTCAAACTTGATCTTTTGGATGAAAAAGCTTGAAAAAGCAAGGGTTTATACTTGCTAATCTGAAAAATATGATGAATAACCAGCAAATATGAATTCTTGAATCATAAAAATTCTTCAAACTTGCTGCTCCAACTTTCTCCTCTGAATGCTACCTGCAAAAATAATGAAAATTACATTGAAGAGAGGTGTTAAATAGACTTTAGGGCTTGAATTAGGTTTTTCTTTCTTTTTCTTTTATTTTCAAAACCCTAAAAATCTTTGATCATTGAACTTGGATGCCTTCACTTGTAATTTTGAAAACTTTGAAAATCTTAAAAAAATTTCTAAGGCATGAGAAGTTGGGCGCCCTTCTTGACTAGGGGCGCCCACTTCAAGCAGTGTTAGTCAACTTTTTTATATTTTCAACTTTTCACCATTTTGACCCCCTACTTCGCCTTCGATTTCCGAATTTTAGATTGATCTAACGAGCGAGTTGAAGGATTCATCGCCAAGCCTGATTGATTCTGAGAAGATTGTTCTGGAGGTGTCTCTAACTAAAATATTCATTTCAACCTTCGAATTCATGAGAGCCTTTTCCTTCCAGGGGCGCCCATTTTGTCCAGAGTTAGCCATTTTTGATGATCTTCAACTTCTTCATTAAGTCCTCTTCTAGAGATGATCACGTCGAAACTGGTGAAGTAGGCTTCAGATTGACTGATGGTTATGCTTGTTATGAAGCTGATGAAATATTAGGAGGGGTCCTTTGGGATAAACTTTGTCAAACAGTTGAGTTTAGACCTTCAAAAGCTTGGGCGCCCCTGGCAAGCTGGGGCGCCCAAACTCACCAGAGTTAGATTATTTTCCACTTTTTCCTGTTTGCTCTGAATCTCAGTTTTTAGCTCTCGCTAGACTCTCTGTTTAGCTTCTCGTATCTCGCAACTACAATCTCCAATTGACGCACTGAGTATCTCATTGGAGAGCCTGATCGACTATGAAGAGATCACGTTAGAGACACTTTTGTGAAATCATTTGTTTGGACCCTTAAAATCTTGGACACCTCTTCTCACTTGGGGCCCCAAACCTTCCAAACTTAACCATTTTTTCATTTGACTTTCTTCAGAGTTTGAAACCTTCATTCTGTATGTTCCTCTTCATTCTGAATCTGCTAGAGATTGGGCAGTCGGATGATTTGGTGGAGACAGGCTTTGCGAAGCTAACTGAATACTGAAGTGATCGAGCATATTTTCAAACCCTAAAAGCTAAGTTAGGGGCTCGAAAAAGCTGGGCGCCCCTCTTCACCAAGGGCGCCCAAAGTCTCCACAGTCAATTTTTGATATTTTTCATGCTTTTCATTCTGACTTCTATGAGAAACTTCTTTGTTTGGCCTCGAATCCCGGGCGATTGGATGAACTGTTGACTTCATTGCTGGATTCGTTGCGGAGCTGACAGAGAACTGAGCAACTTTGGTTGGAGGTGTAATCCCTGATTTCAACTTTTAGTGCCCTAAAAAAATGGGCGCTTATTCTCATATCGCCCAAGGCTGGCAGTGTTAGAAAATTTTCACATTTTTCACTTTCTTCTCCATTCTTCGTGCTCGCTCACCAACTCGCCTTCTATTGAATGCTTTGAATTTTGAATCTGACGCCTAGCAGCCAATTGACCTCTATTCACCTCGGAGCTCCTGTTATGCTTCTAAAAAAGCAGAATAGACCCAGTAGGGCAAAACTGATTATTTTGAGATTATAACTAGACCAGCCTAATATGAACATATTTTGAGCCAATCAAAATCAGTTTGGACCCTAACGGATCAACTTTCTATTTTTAAAAAGTTTTGCCAGTATCCATTTCCCAAGAAACCTAGAAAAAGTTACTATTTTTAGAAACTTTCTAAAAATAGCAATTTTCCTAAAAAGTAGGGATGAAAAACTAAGATCTGGGTTTTGTAGATTAAGCTGCTCTGAGCAGACCTAGATCGTCTGATTTTGTAAATTTTGTGGTTTAACCCCTCATGCAAGACATGCACACCCAAATTTTGACATTTTTGACTATTTTAACAAGACTTTTACTCATTTCTTCAAAATGTCTAAGTGTAACAAAAAATTTAATTTTGGGGTACAACACAATGATATATTGCCAAGTAAAGTGCAAATAACTAAAATGAAATGCTAATAACATATGCCAAAGTCCGAACTAACTGAGGGTGCAATGCAATAATCTTTTGGTAACTTTCAATGAAGATCTATGGCTGAAGTGACATGAAATATGTGTTTCAGCTGATAGACATTATTACGAACAATTGGCATGCATAATCAGATTCCAACTCAGATTGAAACTATCATCTACAGCCAGAGACAATTACTTGATATGCAGCTCCAACTCCTTTATGGTATGATGCATAAACTCATTACAAGCTGATTACAAGCTTTGATAAATGTATCTATGACTGATTTATCATACCACTACTACGGAAAGAAATCTACAGTACCAAAGTTGTCTTACATCCCATAAGGAACCACAATAATTAATTATGGGCGATATTGGTAACAAAATCAACTTTAAATACAATGCTCAATTCAGATTCTAAGGTGATTCACCAGTATAAGAACATACAGTTCTTTCGCAGCAGTTTATAAATACTGATTTCTATCTACAAACAATTCTGGGACTGATTTGAAACATTTTCTGAGTACTAACAACAATTAGAAAGGCATTTTTGAGCACTCCAGAATGTGATAACAATTGCACAAAGTTCCATACTGATTCATACTTTTTTGTGATTAACTGGCAGCCAGAATACAAAGGTTTTCCAACTATAATACTCAGAAATACAAAGGTTTTCTGTGCATTGCATAAGAACTGATACAACAAGAAATAAGCATGTATTTTGATTACTCAAACCTGGTAAAGAAATGCCCAGCAATATAGATGCCCAGAAAATCTTCCAAACTTGAATGCCACCGTAGCGCATTACTATTCACGTGGTACTGTAGCACGACATTATTCACATGCACTGTAGTGTTTACTGCAGTAGGTATTGTAGCAGCCAATATATCTGGAAATGAATGCATCAGTTCTGATTTTTAATGGCTGCCAAATGAAACTTCAGGTCTGCAGTTGATCAATCTTCAAAGCTCTTTTAAAATTTCACCAATTTTTCTCTATTTTGATTCCTAAATGAAGCCAAACCTCGTACAATAATTCGGCTGGTCTTGCACAACCTCAAAATTGCTTCCACATTGAAGAGTTTTCGTTCTCTGATGGTTGGATTGAAGCCAAATTGCTGAAACCCTTGGTTTCTCACAGCGAAAGCCAAAATCTTCACAAACAAATTCAAGTACTCACCATACAATGAGGTTGATTTGCTTTTTTACTTGGCTTTTATACCTCCTTGGAGAAAATCGATCTCTTTTGGCTTTTTTTTTAATCATTTAAATGATATATTTTATAATTTGCTTTTATTGTCACCAAAATACCTTGGTCTATGTGCACATATTTAATTAATGTCATTAAATGCACTTTTATGTGTCATTGGCCCCATTCAAATATAAAGTTAAATTATAACTTCATTAATGACACATTTAATATTAATATCTCCATAAATAATCATCATTTAACTCTGCCACCTGAAACCAAGGCCACAACTACCAAACTCTGATCAATTAGGCGCCCTGCCAAAAGTAGCAACTCTTGATATGCTGACTTACTATAAATAGTAACTACAAACAACTGAGTCCTAGAATAACTACAAAGGCTTGATCAAAGGTCAACATTGTATCTCACATATCCAAGTGCCCCACTATAAATAGTAACCCTGAAGAGTCACTTACTATAAATAGTAAGTGTGCCAAATGAAGTCCAACGAAGGTCACCCTGAACTCATACTGATCTCCGGAGGTAAAACCATGCCAAATACTACCAACTATGACCCCCTAACCATCTGTGCTCGCCTATGAGGGTCAGGAATAGGCTAAGCAACCTGTCAACATGTCTGAGCTAGAAAGGGGACATTACAAGAGACTATTTATGCTCTTTAATGAACCAGTCTATGCAACTGTTCAATTAGAAAACATGGTACAAAACAGACAAATATTTGTCAAAATTATGCAGTATATAGCTATGTGATTTTAAGCAATTATTTTTCTTCATGTCGGATAGTATGCTATTTCAAAAATTTATCTTGAGAAGGAAAATATGAAATGCTCAATTATGCTAATTTTCATTTAAATTAAGCACTTTAAAGATAATGTTGAGAATATAGTGAGTATTGCACGCTTATATATTCTTAACATCAAGTTTGTTTCTTTTATGCTCCATGGATAGCAATGCAATGTTTTTACATTTATTATAACTATTATCAACAGTCTTTTATTTTCATTCCATTCATAATACATGTCAATTAAGAAAACGATGGCACAAATAGATTATAAGCTGCAAACTATCTGCAAATCTGGTTAAATAGCGATTAGATGGAAATGGGGTATTTATCAGTAGTGGATAGCCCAATTTGTCATTGAAGTAAAGTATCTTAACAATATTTTCATCTCATCTGCAACATATAGAACAAAATTAAGTTACAGTCGCAAGGAGAAGATAAATAGGTACTGCAGCTACCTGAGAAATAATTAGAGGGAAATCTTACTTCCTGCAAAAGTATTTTCTACATAGAACAGAAGGATAACCGTTAGTGTGGTTTTCCAAGATCAGCCTTTTCAAAATTTCAATCAGAAAGATAGAGTATGCAGATAAGTGAACTTGGTAGCTTGAATTTATGCCTTCTATCAACTGAACGTATGGTCTGTCGTGGATTCTCAGTATTGACACATTGTTCATTTTAATCTTACTGAAATTAGTGGAAAATATTCATGTAATATCATGCAGTTGTGTTGGAGCTCTTAGTTAGAAGACAATCTGGAAAATGGCTTATGCAAGACTAGTTAAGAGAATTATGCACTCAATTGTGTATATGCTAATCATAAAAATATATAAATGCTCATGGTGAAGTCTGTTTCTGTTGTCAGTTTTGTACAGGGAAAGGATCATACTCTCTGCATGAGAATACATGACAATGATAATCTTCAGGATTTGGAAAATATTCCAGATAGTTTTATTAATATAGAGGACAAGCATTTTCCTATGGTTATAACATTTCAGAAATTTTTGATAATGTTAGATGGGAGTGTGCAGTACCCGTTCTTCCAAAATAGATGTACAGAAGAACAAAGATACCAGTGTGGTGCAAAACAATCCACATATAAAACATCTCTTGCATTGACACAAATCATGAGAAAAAAGTAAGTGAACTATGAACGCTTTGACTCACTTTTTTGGTCACATTTCAGTGCAGAGTTAAAAAGAGGGCTTGAATCCTCAGTGGTATTCACTGAAATTATATCACATATCAAAGGCAGTTTAAAATCTCTTTTTTCTCCAGACTTCAAGATGATTCAGGATGACTACATTGGAATGGCTGACAGTCGTATTTCTACATTATCTGTCAAACAGCGAGAAGCAATCTACAAGATTTTCTTGCAATATGAAAAGCAAAAACAAAGGAATGGTAACTTTGACATTGCTGATGTTGTGAATCACTTGCATGACCAGATTAGAT
>VDFB02052898.1:0-26129 GCA_007258455.2 Sequoia sempervirens
TATTCTGTTCCACTTTCTAGATCATCTTCACTATTAGCAACTTCATCGTCTTTTTTTATGGGTTCTTCATTATCGCTTTGAATTGTATGAAGCATTTTTGAAATGTTTATAATACAATCAGGGAGTAGGGACAATGCATCAACATTGATCTCAACATCCTGGTAATATGGGTCGTACTGTATTTTGTAGGCCAACGCATTGTGAATGTGACTTCTAGATACTAACATAGCAATCATAATGCCTCCCATGTGTATGAGTTCTTCGAACAATTAATAAGTCCAAGTCTTTGATTTTATCTGGCAAAGACTTAGTTATTGTTGTGATATCTTGTGGGAAGCTGATTGTGTGGCCACTATATTTGTATTGTCCACCATGAGCATGGGTAACTTGCAATATTGGATTGACACGTGCAATTAGCATCTCTTCAACCTAAGTGAGAATGTGCAAAACATGTGGTTGTTCACCTGGGTCCATATTATTACTCGAAGAGAATTGATGTATGCCTTTCTTTGAGCTGCATCTTCTACACGTATGATTGTTGTTTGATGAACAAAGATGCATGCCAAGATACTGTTCCCTACATATAGAACATGTGTGTAGGTTTGACAATGCATCTATTCTTTGGAAAAAAAATTTAGATGCCTCCATAAAGTTGGCGGACTAGCTCATTCCCTTGTTGTTATTTGAAATCGTGTTTTGAGGCATTTGTGCTGGGAATTGTGTTTCATTTTGTTTTCTGTTTCCATGTTCTAGATTTAAACTAATTGATTAAGTGGGAATATTTGTACTTGTAGAAGCTTGTGTGTGGTCAGGTATTGGTTGATCTGGTGTTTCTAGTAAGTGTTGGGTTCGCTGCATGCTACGATGAATACTTATTTCTTCTCTATGACAAGCATAATACAAGTGACTTCTCTTACGAGATTCCAAGGCTTTGGTTTTACTCTTGGTTGTTTGGCTTTCTAATTCTTCCATAGTGGAGTCCATCATTTGGAATATAAACGAAAGATAAAATAAATATAAATGAAAAAAATGTGTATATTGCAACACCACTAAAATGTGAAAAGTACAAAAGCCATTTTGTTTGACATATATGTTAGATAAATATGATAAAAATGAAAACATATGTACATATAAAAGAAATATGTTGAAGTGTGAATGTTCCAGTTGTGAAAATTACATGTGCATTATGCTTTTTATTTACAGTAAACATATAAAACAAGTTTTGAAGGGATCCTGAAACCCTGTACAAGGAAAATTCTCAATTGTATAGCAATTTGGGAAAAAAAGAACACAAGCAGGCAGGGGAAAACATACAAGAGTGGAAAATTACGTACAATCTTGTGCTAGTTTACTTTTTGTAAACATTGCACATGTCAACAATTTGATTTAACAAAAGATTGTTTTCATTTGAGAAATCAATTGTGCCAACTTCTAAGACTGTTGATTTCAATCATGATTCATTATTGTAGGTTTCATTTCTACTTGTCAGAGTGAAGAGAAATTGTTTGCATAGTACATTGTGAATGACCTCTTCACTATTTTCCATAGCATCTTGTTTGAACTGCAACATGTATAGTTCCTTCACATGCATGCCAATGATTTTAGTTGCTTCTTCAAAAGCAATTTACCATAGAGTGCTTGTGTGATTTTGAAGTTTAATTTGAAGAACATATCGATAATCACAATCTTCAAAGGTAGCTTCACACTTTGAACAATACCATTTTTTGTCATCACTTTGTAGAGCTATTTTCTTACATTGTTTCCCCTTGGTCTTAATGGGGCAAGCTGGATAATAGAATGAATTTGATTTGATAAATACCATTGTTGCTTTTACAATGCACTGGAGGGGTTTTGTTGTATCCAAAGACTCTTCTACGATGTTGGAAATGGTGTTTCGTGCAAGAAGTAGGGGTGAATCTAGAAGGTTTGTTGTGGATGTGAGAACACCATTCCCATCTTCCACAAACCAAGCACGTAGCTGTGTTGTTTCTTTGATTTTAGAGTTAATAAACAACTGGGTGGTAACTAAAGTGATCACATCCTTACCATTATATTTTGTAACATGACCATTTTTAACGGAAAGCATATGTGACTTTTGTGCATGGTACAGTTCTTGGAGCTATGCACCTTCCTTTTGAGTCGCTCGTTCCCACAAAGTCACATTTATAGTGAAGGTAGACATGTCTAGCAACTTGCTTGGCTCCTCCTAAGAACCTATATGCCATCTCTTCTTCTTATTGTAGAGGTAGGGTTCACACATATAACAACTCCTACTACATCAATTAAAGAATTGTTATTTGTATTCAGGATCTCATTAATGGGTGTGAAAGAAAACTGATGCGTTGGAATTAAGTGGTCATCATCAGTAAGAGTGACCTTTGAATCATCCATCAAAGTGATTTCAATTTGACTATTCAACTTATTGTAAAACTTATTAGCAACTTTGATGGTCCTGCTAGAGATTGTATATACAGACCCAATGTGAACATTTCTGTAATGGAGGTCTACAGCTTCATTAAAGCAAGTGACACGCACTTCAGTGTTCTCACTATCTACAATATCAAAGGTGAAAACTTTCCTGGTACCTTTCTTTGTGTCGAATTGGTGGATCTCTTTTTTCATAGTTACACAACCTTTTATTTTCCACCTTGTCTGAAATGGATTCAAACTTTTAATAGGAGTGATAGTTGAGGTATCACTTTTCTTGCGCAGCAATGCATGTATCCCAAACATCAATTTTTTTGGGGTTGGTTGCATGGATGTGCCACTCTCACCAACATTTTTGCATGAATTAGATGAAATCCCTACTGTTTCATGTATAGGTTGCTCTGGTTCTTTGAAGAGGAAGGTGGGATCCCTAATGATATCATGTTTTGTGCATGCAATCTCCAATTTAGAGATTACAATAAACCTATATGTAAATAAAGAAAAATGCACTTTTAGTAATGCATAATAACAAATAGAGATGGACATGTTCAATTTGAGAACAACATTGGAGTGGTTGGCTCACCTTGAGTTACAAATAGTAGGGCATGTGTATTCTATGAGCTATACGATAAAACCTTTTTGAATTAGCTCTGAATTTAAAAAATGGTTATACTTTCTTGGAAAGATTTATTTTTGAAGATGCAATCCATTAGACAAATATAATCTGTATCTAATGGTTGATTTGTTGCCATGGCCAAATGTTGAAATATTGAAGACTTGGAGATGTGGATATATGTCTTTGGTGCCAGTGTTTATCAATGTGATTGCATTTTGTGTCAAAGAGATAGACATAGCTAAAGGGAGGTGAAGTAGCCCTATAAAACCCAATAAGTTGATAAGTATGGTATGGTTTATAAGTAAAAATATACAAATTGAAAGTTGGATTCTTTTGTAAAAGCACGAAGCAAAACAGAGCATGCAATTTTCCTTACATATAAAATGGATTAAGTATTAGAAAAAGGAGATATGTGCACCATAAAGGTTCCTTCATTTTATTATCCTTGCCAAAAAGAATTCTTAAATACACGTAGAAGCATAAAATACAGTTTATAGAGTGAAGGTGATTGAAGATAACCGAGAGAAGGAAAACAAACCTATAGGTAATGACTGTATTCTAGTTTGTACAAGGATTTATTTGGCTGAAACAAATTTGATCCCATGGATGAAAGGAAGCACAAAAAAGTTAGTGAGCACAAGTCATTGACAAAAAAACAAATGGTTTAGTTAATTATTATTTTGATGTAGGGTAGGTAGTCAAAGTACTTTTTTAAAAGGAAAGACGAGTTTCAATGCTAAGTAATTGACATTCTATTAGTTAAAAAGTACAAAATTTGAAAAATTTGATTGTAATGGAAATAAGGGTTAGCAAATTTGATAAGCCATTGGAAAATTATACATGTAAGGGTGTCAAATATTGATTGACAAATTAGATTTATACATTTTAATAGAGAACTCCAACATGTTTTATTTGTGTGTATGTATTAAGAGGAAAAAAAAACACATGCATACCTACAATAAAAGAAAGTAGTTGTCTGTTTTGTTTCTACTTGTATTAGAAATAATGAGAACATGTAAACAAAATATTGAGTTTTTTTTGGAGAACTAGTTATAGAAATGAAACATTGTTGGCACTTGATGACACTAAGTGTAAAAAATCAAGAATGGAAGGAAAGTATCAATAATTTCCACCTAGAAAGCTACAAGTGCAAATCAAACGTATGCATAGTTAATAGATGACATAATTATATTAGAATATCATATAGAATTTACATAGGTATGGATTAAATACACAATACATAGTAGTGAAGGACTTTTGCAATGCAGCTCCAGTGCAAGGCAAACAGTCGTGTTTGTAACACAAGGAAAAGAGCATTTATCATAGGAACTTCCACCAAAAAGTACAAAATATAGATAGTTGGTAGTACTCGTATACACAGTACAAAAGTAGATGACATATGCACATATGTGAAACAAAATTATTTCCAAACATTGTTCACATAGTTTAGAAATGCAAGTTGGATGTACGAAGTACCACCCTGTTTGTAGTGAGCATCAACACGCATATCACGCAGAAAAGTGCAAAACAAAGCCAATGTGTCACAAGTTCTATGGAAGTCTTTGAGTGTTTCCATTGAAAATATGTCGTCCTCTTGCACATTATGTATATATGGAACAAGTTGTTAAATTTTCTGCACGATATCAAAGCAGTTGATGGTGATATCACATGCAAACCTTTGAATGACCCTTGGAGGAGGTCCACCCAAATTGGTAGAGGGAGGTGAGCCAAGTGGAGTGTAGGATGAGCCATCACTACTGGATATCTCAATGATCTCATCAGGTTGACCAAGGTTTTCCATTCCTGAATTAAATAAATTTGAGATTGTACCTAGTGTTAACTAATAACAATACGTAAAAAAACATTCCAAAGAAACATACAATAAAGCCTATCTAACATTTAATTAATTCCACAAACATTTAATAATGAGTAAAAATAAATAAGCCATTATATAACTCTAAATATTAACACTTATAAAATAGTTAAGATATGGAAAAAATGCATAAGAACATAAGAATTTCTTTATGAAGATCTATTGGAATATTTGACAAAATTAAAGACAAGGGAATTTTCCATGATAAATCTCTCTCCTAGATGTAACATACTTCCATGAACTTCAAATAGCTTTCTCCTAGATATAGGTAACGTTAGTTTCAAATTTCAAAAAAAAAAATTATTTTCATATTCATTAAAGGAAGATTTATGAGTTAAATATATGCTCCCTCTTAATGTTAATTCCAAAATATAAAGATTAAAGATTATTTTATTATTAATGGTGGTTTAGTCAAAAATCAATTTATAATTTTAGATGTATGTTCCTTTATAATGTTACCATCCACTATATAAAGACAATCATGCTCCTCATTGAGAACAACTTACCTAAAATTTAAACATATACTCCATACTATTATAATTAACTATAATTTAAAAATAAAGATTATATATCTATTTGTATGAACCCCAATCATAATACCCGCAAAATAACATGAACAAACACATTAGAAGATGAAATGCAAGCAAGAACAAGGATTCCCCATGAAATCCATTAGCAAAGTTTCAAATAAAATAAGGCCAGGGCTGAAAAGAACCCATCAAAGGGAGGCTGAGACCAGTAGTGCAAACTCTTAGGTCCATGGAAGGTGGGGTTTGGTGCATTGTGAAAATTGGCCCTTTCCCCTATCTATGATTACCATCGTAGGTGAGTGAAGAAACAGTCCTTTGGTGGCAGGTGGTGTCCCGTGAAAAGTCTGTACAACTGGCTACAGACAATAATATTGGATGAAAATTATAGCACAATGATTTGGAGCATGTCAGAGTTTACTCAGGTTTGGTGTCAGGCTGGGGAGATTAGCTTCTTGTTTACCAAAATGAGAAGATAGATGAATGTCAAATAGAGCAATGTGGGACTAAGAATTGTGTGGCATATTTGCCTTGTCACTGTGGATGTGAGAAGGATGTGCAAATTTACGAGGATTGTGCCAATGCATATATTTGAACTTTGGAGGTGTTAAAATGACATGCAAGAGGAAGAATGCATTAGATGACCTTAGTAAGGCAGGACATCTAAGAGAGAGTAAATGCCTTGTTGGAATGACTCAACCCACTTGGATTTTGAATTCAAACTTTGGGAATATTCCTTAAAAGATGCCTTGTTGAAGGAAAATAGAAATTTAATAAATCAAATAAGTCTATTTTCATGTACAAGTGGTAAAATATGGAGGATGAGACATGAGAAATATTAAAATTTAATCTAGGATAATTAATTTAATGAAGGGGTTAAATGATGTGACCTATTTGACTTAAATTTGTGAATTTATTTAAATCAAATATGAGAAGAATGCGATAAAGGGTTAATTAAATAAGGATTTTGATTTATTTAATTCAAAGAGATGATGTTAGATTTGTAGACACCTAAATTTGGACACTTGATTTATCCAAATTTATCCTTTGTTCCTAAACATCCCTTATCAGCATTAATTAAGTAATATCACTATTATTTAATTAATCCCTCTAAGTTCTTCTAATGTCTGTCCCTAAGGTATCTAGTTAAATAATTAAATACCTTCTCCTTTCATAAATGAATTAAATAAATATGCCATTTATTTAATTCCTTTTTATGTCACATCCTCCATCATTTTTTATCTAGCTAATTATTCTCTAATCATCATTAGGGATGTGCACATCACCTAATCCTTGATTAGGATGTCACATCCTCCAACTTTTGCAAATTGGCCTCTAATCTCTCTTAGCCACCTAACCCTTCTCTAATCCTTCATTAACTAGCCTAATCAACCTCTCAAGGAATTTTTAATTCCTTTTATCCTTCCAAGGAATATTACATTCATTTTTCTCTTCCCCATGTGATCTTTGACTTGTCATATCAAGTCACATGTGAAATCTAACCCTCTTCTAATATGTCATTAATTAGTCCCTGTCAGTACTTGCACAATCTAATCCCACTTAACTAAAGTCAACCCTATTAAATGCTTTCTCCTTTTGGACAAGGCATCTCCATTCCCCATGTGAATTTTTAATTCACATTTAATCCCCCAATGCATTTAAAAGAATTTTAAATTCCTTCTCTCATCCCCATGGGAATATTTGAGGAATTTTTAATTCCCCACATGTCCTCTCACTCACATGGGGACAAGTACCTCATTTATGAGGAGATCTTGTCCCAATCCCAAGGTACTATGTACCCTCTCCATGTCATGTCCTATCCTTCCACCTCATGTACACATCACCCCTTTTAAGCCATATCACATGCCACATGTCAAGATGTGAGGGCTTGTGAGTTCTCAACTCACCTTAGCCCTACATCTTGATCTTGGTGGCTCAATCTTGACCATCCATTTTCCTAGAGATTTCCAAAATCTCTATAAATACCCCCTCTTTTCTCTCATTTTTGGGGAGATCATGCATTGTAGCCAAACTCTTGCAAAATTTTCCTAGAATCCATACTTAGCCATTTTCATGCTTGCACCCACTTGCATCTATTATCATATCATCATCTAGCTTGCATCTTGCCATCCAAGGAGCATACAACACCAAAGGGTGAAGGGCCAACCAAAAAATCGATTAGGCCACAAAGGTAAAGGTTCCATTTGTTGTTTTTATATTGTTAGATCAACTAAACTAATCTTGAGAGGTGTAGAGTTATTTTTAGTGTTATTTGCATTACTTTGTTTGCTGCTGGAACTTACCACCCAAAATTCGACCCACCGCCATAAGATTAAAACTAAATAAGGTTTTAATTTATTTAATTTAATAGATGAATAAGAGGTGTCAAATAAAATTAATTATTTAATTAACTAGGATAATTAGATCAAAATGGTCAATTTAATTATCAAGAAAGAATGACTTAATTAGATAACCAATTTATTTAATTAAGAGAGGAATATTGATGATTTTAATCAGATAAAGGTATTCGATTAAATGGTTAGACCGAAGGATGATTCAGGACAAAACAATGTTAGTGGTGAGGATCAGATGTCCAATGTCAATCAGTACATTTTACGTGTCTACACTATAATCAAAAGAAATCTTGCAATTTCTTATAATTTAAATATATAAAAATTTTTCTGATAGCGAACGTTGATCCATAATGAGTGGTTTTCTGATTTTATGAGAACTATTTGAAATTATTATTTTAACTAAATCTTCAAATTCGAGGGCACCTATAGGCTGAAATTTGTGAAGATATAGTTACAAACAAGAGTCTCGTAGTGCAATGCATGGGTCTAAATATTTTTCCAATTTTTGGAGTCTTAGAGTGCATCTTTTCCATCTCCGTGTTTTTTTTGAGAAAACAACATTTTTAAAAGTGATGCCTGCCAGGTATAGCGCCTTAACTTTTTCCATGAGATAAAATTCATTAACATAGAATTTGGTTGTAACTTTGATATCAGTGCTTTCCACTTGGTTAATATTTTTAGCAATCAGAGTTTCAAAGAAGTCAAAGCGAATTACAATTAGGACATGTTGGCGTGCGTATAATGGCAACTTTTTTTTGTATATGTCAAAAGGAAATTTAATTTAATTTTTTTGGGTGGTCAGGGACTTCCAATATCTGTTTTCCTGGTATATTTTTTTGATAATCCTTTCTTACATGAAGAACAAAAGGAAATTTATTTTAGATGAAAACCTATGTTTGTAAAGGCTTAAAAACAAATCACGTAAACAAAACCAAAACATATTCAAATTTATATTCATTGGAAAGCTGGTTCTGAGGAATACCATAATCATTTGAAATAAATTTTAAATGAATTCATTGATCCCCCAAAATATAAATCAAAAGTGATGTTTTATCAACATTTTGATAGGTGTAAAGGAGATGCATTTATAGGTATGGTTTAAAACTAGTGAGGTTCTATCCAAGGGGGTTTGATCTAAGGTGATTTGATCAAACCCTCTTCAATCAGAATCCTTAAAATGGAACTTTTTAAGGCTTAAATCATTATATTTTCTAAAAATATGTGATTTCAGTTAAATTAGTTCCTCTTAGGAATTGTAAACCACTATTATGACAGCACCCATATCTATTTCATTATTTTTAGAATTCATATTTAGAAATCCAAATCATTTTATAACTATTTATCAAAACATATGTCAAACACAAATAAATATCATTATTTTTGTCTTGTGAACCCTTTTCACAAAGTAACTACAAAATAACATGCTGGTAAACTAAAGTTAAACAAGGAATTGCAAGCTAAAACAAAGTTCCTAATGAAATCCATTTTACAACCTTCAAAGTAAGAAAGAAAACAATGAAGAACAAAACAAAACAAAGAAATAGCTTGAATCCTAATTTAAATGTGCAAACTCATGATCCCATGGGGGAATTGGTGCCAATTTGATGTGAAAATTGACCCTTTCCCAATTCCTATGATGAAATCTTGATATGTTGAAGATGGTATTGATCCACACTTTGATGAAAGATGAGAACTCCAAGCTGATACAAAAAACCTAGCTAAGAATTGATGATGGATGGAAATGCTGTGTGCAGCATAATAAGTTTGCAATGTTTGTGGATGATGAAATGAGGATATGAGCTCTTTATTTATAGAATGTTAAGATGGATGAATTTTTCAAATTTGAGCAATGTGGGACTAACATTCATCCAATGATATGATGCCACTTGTCAAGCTATGAATGGATGAAAGATGTGCAAGATTTGGGGTTTGTGCCAATAAATGCATAATTTTGAATTTCAAATCTGTTGAAATGACATGCAAGAGGGAAGGAAAATGCAATAGTACACTTGGCTCAAGGAAAAAAGGACATGTAAGATGAATTTGTTTCCTTGTTAGTTGACTGACTTGAAATTTTTGAATTCAAATTGAGAGAATATTCCAAAAAGATGCCTTGTGAGGAAAATAGAGATTTAATAAATGAATTAAATCTATTTTCATGATACAACCCCATTATCTAAGAGGATGAGACATGAGATGAGATTAAATTAATTAAGGGTTAATTAATTTAATGAGAGAGGTTAGATGATGTGACCTATCAAATTTATGGATTTATTTAAATCAAATAAGAGAGGAATATGACAAGAGATTAATTAAATAAGGATTTTGATTTATTTAATTAAAAGAGATGGTGTTAGATTAAATCAAATGAGGTTTTAATTTATTTAATTTAGTGGATAGACTTTAGAGATTTAATCAATTAAATTGATTATTTTAATTAAATAGGGATAATTAGATCAGATGGATTGATTTAATTAACAAGAGAGAGTGACTTAATTAGACAAAATGATTTATTTAATTAAGGGATGAAAGTTGACAAATTTAGTCAGATAGGGGAATTTGATTAAATGGTTAGACTGAGGGACATATGATTTCAGAAGAAACGATGTTAGTAAGTTAGGATCAGATGCACAATGTCAATCAGTATATTTTACATGTCTATAATTTTATTTATTGAATTTTTACATTTATTTAACACTTTACCCAAATAATTACTAAACTTTGTACATTACAATCATAATAAATTTTAAATAGACATAACTCATTAATCAACACAAGAGAACACCTACATGGAATTTGTTCAGTGTTAAAATTTGAAGAACTAACCCCTCCTTGTGTTTGCCCTATTTCTGGGTGTAGGGGAAATGCAACTGCTGTAATGGATTTATTAGGGAATTTTCTAATTTCAGAAACTGGGCTTTTATTTATTTAGAGGGTGTAGGTGAAATAAATCCAAGGATAAAAAAAGGTAGTAGAAAAGCGGTGCTTACCATTTATTTTTGGGTGCTCCATTTGGAAACTATTAGGGTATAGTGTGTTTTACCTAAATACAATTTTACTGCCATCTATCAATTTTTGGAAGAAAAAGATGCATTAAATTGGTAGTGGCCATGTTATCATGTAAGACAACCTAGATATATTATAGTTTCTTGAATGTCAAAATTTAATAGTTTCTAGAAATTCAACAAGCTTTTCATCTTGCAACCTTCATAACTAGGGCAAGTTGTGATTACTTTTGGTGATAATAAAAACATAACCCTCAAAATGTCATCTTTATGCCGCCTACTATAACAATAGAGATTATCAATAACCTACAAAATTAAATTAGATTATTGATACTTGAGCTAGCTAAACTAAATTGAACTTAAATAATTGCTACGATTCTCCAAAGCTTCCAAAATGGCACCAACCATTGAAAGGTTAAATCCTCATAGTTTGAAATGATTTTTGAGAAGGTAAATTTTAAGTTCACTTTCTCTCAAACTATTCAATCAAAAGGCAGTTCATGAGTAAACAAGAAGATAAGTATTAATTGCAAGTGTCAATTTTGAAAATTCATGGAATCCTATGGCTAAGGAGGATATCTTAATAACCACAATTTTATTAATGAACCTTAAATGCATCATAGTTATAACTTCAGTTTAAATATAAGAAATTATATGAAAAAATAAACCAATTTTCTCGAGTAAGGCAACAATTTAGTCAAAAAAATCCACAAGTATTTGATTATGTAACAGTTATAGTGGAGAATCCAATGCACAGACAATCTAAAACAAGAATCACATAAGGATATAAATCAGAAGCAACAAAAAAGAAGATCGGGCTCAATTCTAAATTCAAATAGTTGTACTCCTAGAACTTAATATTGGTTACACAAGGTTCAAGAGAAGGTTCCTTAATTGTAACTCATCAATAGTTGCATAGAAAAATGCATTCCAATAAAAATTTCCAGTATAATGGAAACATTGATTTGCGTTAGTTCCAAATTTTCTTAAGTACATAGGATTGTAAAAATCTTAAGACTATGCCACACGTTGTAATTTAGGATAGAAATGTTTCTAGCATTACATTACATCTGAAATACACTTTTAATCTGTGAAATACATAGGTTCAACAACAAACATTTCATTGCATCCTGGAGACATTTATTCATACATTTCATATCTCCTGAAAGAACTTTTAAATTTGGCTTCAATAAAAATTGACTTTGGTTTATATTTAAGATAATTATGTACAAAAATAATGACAACAAATATTTCTCACCAGTACACTTGGAGTCTTCTCAATACCTTCCACTTTGAATTATGAATTTTTTTAAACACGGTTGCTTACATACTTCTATCTCCAATCATGAGCTTAACATGCATCCTAGAAAGACCAACTTTCTCATGTGATGCCATGCAGAGATTTCCCGACATAATAAAAAAAATCATACAATACTTTTGTGCAGTAAATCACATAGCTTCTTGATTCCTTTAGCATTGTGTTTTTTATTGAATTCTATTTTAGAGAACTCACAATATCTTTAACCACTTTTTTCACACTTACACATCTGTTCACATCAACTGCTTCTACCTTTCATATTTTCATGGTTACCAACCATGCTGAAGCTTTGCATATTATATTCAATTACTGTCCACAACTCAACATTGCACTGAAACTGAAAAAGTGCACCTTCATGACACCAAGGGCTAGCTCTCTTGGTATCCTCATGTTATTCTCAATTTGTAGGGTTTGTCACAGTGAAGACAAGGTTTTGAGATAGTGGACATTGTTGTAGGTTCTACAAGCTTGAAGACAAGTTGAAAGGTTGGTTTTGGTGTGTTGCCATTGACTGCAATGTATAGATGATTGATATATAGTGCTATAAGGATTTGATAGTCACTCTTGCTATAACTTTCACCGTTTTAGGTTTCTCCAATGTAATGTCTATGCACAATTACTAACATGGGTTTTCTTTGTGTTATTATCTATGTTTTCATGTTTGTTTTAATATTCACTTACTGCAATTAATATTGGACTATGTTAATGGTTAAAATTAGCACTCATTAGTGTCCTTGAAGGTGTGTTAAGAGGAGCTACCATCCAAAAATTTAGTGTGGATGAACTTGGAGTGGAATATCCATATAGTTTGCAGATCAAAAAAGAACATCACAAATATTATTATGAGCTCTAGGGTCTCCAGAACAAAAGCTCCATCTTGGCAGTGTTATATTACATTGGTTTACGTAAAATTAAAATTAAAAATGATTGACATTAAAAATGATACTTAATGACACTATTTCCATGCATTCTCAATGATCAGGGAGTATCCAAAATGTCAATATAGTTGTAATCATTCCAATTACTAAAGATAGTTGAAACAGACCTAGAGTCCTTGTATATAAAAATTATTATACGCCAAGGAGAAACTATCACTACAGTTTCCAACTACCAAGTTGTCGATTGTTAAATGAGCTTCATTTTGTAATTGAAAGCCCCCCCTTGCCATGGCACCTTGCATAAATCAACAGGCTGTAAATTTCTATTCCTAAAGTTCTAAGATTGAAACAGCTGTGTCATAGTAAACTACAATACGAGATACTCACATATGGCTTTAAAACTTCTTGTGTATGGAAAATTTCCAAACCTCTAGCATCTTTTTTACATTGTATTTTTTATTGTTCTCTACATCTTCTAAAATATTAAAATTTTGTGCTTCCTCTACGAATAATGATCATTTTTTCATTTGATCAGATATTATTAACTTCTTAACATTGCAATAAACACAATTCTTCAACAGTGGGAAAAATGACCATTATTGACTATCCTCAAACAAGTATTAGGTAGTAAATTTTTTAGAGAGAATTAAATCAACTGAACTAATACTAGAATTAGATTAGATAGGTTACCGCATAAACCATTGAGAAAGTAAGATCATTAAAAAATATAGTCAGGAAACCTAGATAGCAGGATTTCTCTGGAGCAAATGGAATGCATCAAGAACATTAGAATGCACAATTTTTTAACTTCAGTCAGTCATGAAGGAAGTTCAATACAACTAGGAAATTTAGAAATTAGAAATTCAATCTCACTACTGTGGCAATTTACATGTGATGATTTTGCGACTAACAATGTATATGCCACCTATAGGTCCATGCTTCTAGAGCCCCTAATCAATCTCAACTTCAATTTAACCTGGGTTTTTAGTAATATTGATACCAATTTCAGTTACCTGGCTCGTCTTAACTTCTGTGAGCTTCTATACACAAAAAGAAACCAAAGGGTATTTGACATTTATATTAATAATGAAATTGGAGAGGAAGCCTTTGATTTCATTGATAAGGCTTCAGGACCAAACCACCCTATTTATAGAGATCATGTCATATATGTCCCTGCAGATGAATCTGCCACTACAGACCTGTGGGTGGAGCTACATCCCAACAAGAAAATAGCGCCAGAGTACTATGATGCTTTAAGTTAAATGAGAGTTATGGAAATCTTGCAGGACTAAATCCTGTGGTAACTGAGGAAACTATAGAAAAATCAACAAATGGGCTTGTGAGCAACACTAGCAATAAAAAGCAGAAGGGCTATATAATAGGAATTGAATCTTGAAGTTCCGTTGGTGTAATCAGTTTGTTGTGCTTGATGATTTTATGTTTTTCTTTAAAAAGAAGTAAGAAAAGTAAGGGCTCCCATGACAAGCCCTTTATTGTTGTTGCCAGTCATGCAGTAGGGACTACTACTACTGCAACCAAGAACACTAAATCGACTCCTATAGTTATTGTACGATCAAGCCAAGGGAACCTAGACTACCCCATCTACTTTGCAAGCTTATCCTATTGGAGGGAAAATGCTCCTACTCCGAGGTGATAAGAAGATAAGAATGGAATTTAGAAATATATTTATCTGAGCCAATGATTTAAGAATCGTCAATATGAAGAAATACCAAGAACAAAGCAAACCCATCATCAATTAGTAGCAGCTGTGTCATCTATTAACAATAATACAGAAAACCCAACAGATGAAAGGAAAAACTTACATATTGATTCGCTATATCTTTGTAACTCCAAAGCATAGTTGCTCCAAAGCGCTATATCTCTATAACACAACAACACAGTCTATTTATAATCAAAGGTTAGATTGAGAAATTAATTTGCACAGTAGAGTGTTTGGACGGTGGCGTATTTGTAGTGTATTTGCATTTAATGAGGGCATGATGATAAGTTAGAAATTTAAGCATGTTTTAGAAAGATTTCATAAATAGATCCTATTATAATCTTTCTCCTCTTGCATACATAAGTGTTGTTTCCAATTATTATATGATACAGTGAGTATTGCATTGAAATAGTGGTAATTTACCTCTACTTCTCTCCAACACCTATATAGCTAACATTGACAGCTAGACTCCCTACCATCTGTGTTTGCATCAGCTACCTAGAGGGTGCCTCACCTTGGCTCCTACTAGCCATTATACATGTTTGACACTAAAACCATAATGACATTGTTACCTCATAGAAGGAAAGGGAATTATGTGTACTTTTAGCACACAAAAGCTAAAGTAGCAGAGGCCAAGGTAAGATGCATCTCTCGCTTCTCCACAAATGTGCATGTAGCGTAATGACAGGATTGACAATTGAGAGTCAAGATTGTAAGAGCCATTAATGAAGCATTGTGGCATTAATCATATCCCCTGTTCACCCCTAACAAATTGCACAAAATGCTCATCTTCATAGCCCGCAATCATAGTGCTCCATCATTTATTAAACAATGGAGTGTGATTGCAGTGTCGTGAGTTTTCTTCAAATAAATTGGTTGTTTCCAACTCACTGGATTTTGGTTTACAATATTTAAAAGCAAGAGCATTGCATTGCTTGGAAGGAGTGCTTTTCTGTTTGGAATTTTTGTCTTCCAACCTTCTAACATCTATTTGACAAGGCTTGCTTATATTTAGTATCTTAAATAGTTTGCAGAATGCATATCTCGTAATCATAGCTAGCTTGGAGAGGGTTGCAGACGTCGACTAAAAATGGTTTCCTAGACTATCAAATGGTTTGCAGGTGTGTTAGATGGTTTATAGGGCATGTGAGATAGGTTTTCCATTGGCCTGTGGGCTAGCAAGTCCACAATAAAAGCATGTCGGCTAATTATTCATTGTTTTTATTAATTCCTCCGATAGGAAGGTTTACTAGTACAATCATTGCATTTGCTTTTCGATTGCTTGCCTGGCCAATGAGATTGTATTGTTTAAAATATTTTTGACTTTTTTCTATAGTCGATATTTAAGCACATATTTTTTGTGCTCCAAAATTACGGTTTATCTCTTTTTCTTTTGGTTTGAGTAGGTCTATTTTTCATTTTCCCTCATTTTTTTAAAAGTAAATTAGGAAAATACTAGGACATTATACATTGTGGCAAATATTTAATCTTCAAGCTTTCGCGGTAGGCTGGTATTGAAGCAGTGAATGCATGTTTAATGCATTAAGTGAAAATTGTGTGAGATTAAATGCAAATTCTGGAATCATCTTCATGGGATGGCTTTCTGACATGACATCAATAGACTGCTTTAGTAGGGTTTCATAATTTTCTGCATGCCATTAGACTTGTATTGTAGCTTGAGTACTAAGTTCTGAAATAGTCACTATTTTTATGTCGTTATAGCTCTAGTTATGGCTTTTGCAGCCTCAATTGTGCATAATATTAGTCCAGACCCAATGTTGGGTTACACTCTAGAAATTATTTCCCTTGAGAATCTTATAACAGTTATAGTGGCCTTGCTTGTCATGTCTCTGTGGGTAAGAAATTCACTTCCTTTGGGTTAATGCATGGACTAAAAATGATTTTCAGGATTTTTGGGTAGAGTTGCTTAGGTTTATAGTTTTTTTTCATTGATTTTTATAGCCATTAAAGCTCTCATTTCTTAGATTAATCTGGGTTTGCAGGCCTACGAGATTTTGTGTTAGTTGAAATGGGTCTGTTAAAAAGCTCAAAAAATCTTGTTCACATGGCTATAGGTGGGTTAAAAGGAAACCTCCAAATATTAAGGCACTTTTGGTCACAATTACATGCATTGTATTGTTGATTTTTCTGAGAATTGTTGTGAAAGATATTGACAATTTGTTTTAACTGGGTTTTTGGTTTTGATTATTTCGATATCAATTTTGGACGTAAAATGTTTCAAACTTTGCCCAAAAATTGGAAGTGGATAATGGGGCTTACTTGGGAAAGGAAAATTGGATTTCAACTTCATACAGAGGAGGAAGAGTTCAAAGAATGCAGGATGCCCAAATTAATTCAGGTAGGCATTTCTTAATGTAATTTTTTTCAGGTTTTTAAACCGCTCATTGAAAATTTGAGAAAAAAATATCAAAACATGAGAAATACAATCATGATCTACTTAAATTGTGGGCTCCTCATAAGGCTTGTTTGTGCCTATTTTGTTAGGTTATATTTTGGTTGGAATTGACCTTTCACTTCTCCAATTTTGCAATAGGAAAATAAGTTTGGATGAGGGTTTTAGAGAATGCTTATTAAAATGCAACTTACAACCAAGATCTTAATAATGAGCATATTTAGGTTTTAACATTACGACATCCATAATGTGGCCCATCTAATATTTTGAAGTTATCTATGTTTAGATGCCTTACTCTAAACTCTAACTTTCTTACTAAGATTTCTCCTCTTGCATTTTTTGTTTCCAGGTCTCAGCGGCAGCTGGGAACCCTAAGCGTTGTCTCACAATTCAGATTATGTTCTCCATAGATTGGAGAGTAACAATGTATGATACCCTAGTTTATGCTTATGCTTTCTGTTGATACTTTTTCATACTGTTAGACCTATGTTGTTTTGTTGGATACTTTGATCGCTGGTTTTGAGCGATGGTGGATTATTCTGTGACATGATGATACTTTGTGTGATGTTTATTGTTTTTAGACATGATATGATTTAGTGTAGATTTTTACTTTCAGTTGTTTATGGATATGTACATGCTTATGATGGACTAACAATGTTTACTGAGTCAGTTTTCTGTGAGTGTATTGGTGTGGAGAACATAATCGCATCACTCGCTTGCGAGTGCCCTGCGATATCTATGATTTTCTCTGCACGGTGTGCCTGTTTAATGTTTTATATATATGTATACATGTATGCATGTTGTTTGCTCGGTTGCAGGATTTGCAGGTACATGACACCGACTCCACCTGTGTAATCAGGTCTGAGCGTGTCAAGACTCAATGGAAATGTTGAACGGGAGATAGTAGTTAGGTTTATCCTAGTCCGGTCTTTAACCTTAGTCTTAGTACATTGTCAGTTTTCAATTTGGGTCATAGGTTGTATTGTGTTTCTGTTGGTTAAATCGTTTTTGAAAGGTAAATATTGGTTAATTTTTAAATGTTAATTATTGTTATTTAAATTAATATTTAAATATGATTGAAATTTACTCATTTGATTATTTAATACATTAGTTAGTTTATTTAGTTAAATAGTTGGTCTTAAAATGATTTAACTATTTTAATTAAATAAATAAATTAATTAAATTAAATTATTAAGTGCATAAATTATATTGTATTTAAATGAATTAGAAAATTAGAAAATAAATTAAAATAAAAATGCATGTAAAATAAAATTGTGATTGAAAATTGATTTTTAGTATTTAAATAAAATGCATGCAAATTGATTTGTAAAAGTTTAAATTAAATAAATTGGAAATTGCATGCAAGTTTTGAATGGCAAAATTTGCCGAGAAGTGGAGAAGATATTTTCTCAACAACTTCTCGACAAGTGTGTGAGTGCCATTATTGTAAAAGGTTGTTGAAATTTTTTACGGAGGTTATGGTGGATCTCGGGAAAAATTGAGAGAGGCTATTCAATTTCCTCACGGGGAAATTATCAGAAGCTTTTGCAAAATTTTCTTATTGTGATAAAAATTGAAATCTTTGTGAAGTTGTTATTTTTCTCTGTTTATTTTGGTTGATTTTGGAATTGGAATATCCTTCAAAGGATCTTGGAAGTTAGTTGTTTTGGAATTGGCACTACGGGAAGGAATTGAAACTACAGGCAAGAAAGGCTACAAGGGTTTCTTCTCCAAATAGCAAAGGATTCACAGGTATTTTACTGGTATAATTTCATTTGTTGTGTTTAAATGAAATGCTTGAGAAAAGAGAATTTTGTGTGTTTACTGGAAAATCTTTTACTGTTAATTCTGAATGGGATTATAGATTTCTTATTTGGAAACCTCTGTAGATTTCTTCTGAAAGTTATTCCCTCTGTTGAGTTTAATATTAGTGAGGGGAAAATGATTGTTTTTAAAGAAACAGTTATGTGGTTTAATTTCCCAATTTTACTATTAGAAAATTCTGAGAAAAATATTTGTATAAATACAGTAAATTTTCCAATTTCACTGTAGAAAATTCTATGGAAAACTTTGTTGAATTTGTAGAAAAATTTTCTGTGAAAACCCCAAATTAATTTATGAGTATATATATTTATTTCCAAATGGTTTTGTTGAAATTTTTATTTTAAACTTGGTATTATTTTTTTTGAAATCGCCGTACGGAATAATTTCCGCCTACGCATTCCAAAAATAAAAATCTGTGTGAAGTTTTTAAGGAAAAATTTGATTAAATTGGGGAGGGCCAAAGCCCTCCCCACCACTAATGATGCTGGGCGCAGCTGGCAAGGCTGCGCACAACAGTCATAAGGGCTGCTGGGCGCAGCTCTGGCCACGACCGCGTCCACATCACTGTGGAATCCGCGCGGGGCTGCGACCCGAAAACCCTACATGTTTAAAAATATAAATCAAAACAGAGTTAGTATTTAATGCGGAATTTTCATTAGTATTAAACATTTCGAATTTATATAAATGTGTAGATTGCGAATTTGTATATTGTTATTTAATTCGATTTTTAATATTTTATATATATATATATATATTAAAATAAAAAAATATATTTATTATATGATATTTAAATTAAAAATTATCTTACTTGTTTAAATGTTTAGTTTAAAAGAAATTCTATTAATAAATATCTAGAATTAGATATTTTGAATAATTTAGATATTTGTTATAGAATAACTTGTTAATTGAAGTTATAAAATTTTCATTATGATATGTGATTGGAAAAATTGGGCAAACTGTAGATTTGATTTCTGTATTGTATGGAAAATGGATTAAATTGTAAATGAATAATTCTGACATTTTAAGTCTTTTGCTTGAGAGGATTTAACATATCCGAACTATAAATGTTTAATTTTCTTGATTCTATTTATTGTGTCTTTTTGGGCAAATCGGGAAAAGTTTCAAAATAATCAAGTCTTCCAGATCAACTGGTAAATCGGGAATTTGTGCTTATTAAGTTTAAATTTCTTGTGTAGTCTAGGGATGTGTACATGGTTTTTGCTCGGTGTTTAACACCTGTGTTATGATCAGTGATTGTTGTACGTTTAATCATGTTTGGTCTTTTTAGAGATTTTGGTTATATGTACACTTTGTATACCCTAGAAGGAAAAACATAGATTCCCGTGTTATGTTTAGGGGAGTGGCTAATTGTAAGGGCCGACACACAAAGTGGTGTTAGGGTAACTTACAATTAGTTAACTAAGTCAGTGATAACTAAATGACATTGTAGATTAGAATTAAAAAAAACTCTTAACAAGTTATGTATGCCTCGTTTATGACTCATAAGCTACTACAGTTATGAGTATAAGTCGAGAAGGCCTGGAATGGAAAAATCGGTGTCTCGTTTCCTTAAGAGGCATTCGATTCCACAACTGTATGCAATAGGGGCCTGGTTTCATAAGAGGTTACCAGGGTAACCCAAGGATTGGGGGCCGGGACCTAGGAAGAAACACCAGGGTAACCATTGCATCGTTGTGATGACACTCCACCTAGAATAACAGTTAAACCTTGTGTTTGTGTTTCAATCAATTATCAAATCTGGAAGCAATGTAACCAATAGTTTGTTTTGTACTAGTGTCTAGGGTTAGTAGATTAGGTCTAGGTAGCCTTATTACTATCTCCTAGCACGGGGGGTGGACCTACGGGTACCACATGGTTGGGTGGAACGTGCACCTTACTCCGTTGGGTCCCCAGTTTGTTCGTTTCATTGAGCGCTTCATGGATGGAGAGCTCGCACATGGAATTCTTCTTAACTTTCATCATTGTATATTGTAATATGTATTTGAAAACATCCCTCAATTTTATAAGAGGTGATCAATGTAATTGTAAATGTATTTGTAACTATTATTGTACTACCTCATCAGATGGATGAGTATTGTAATATCACATCAATGCAATGTATGGAAACATGTTTGTACTTTATTATTATATCTTGAATGGAAAATTTAATATTATGCAATGTTTATTTTATGTTATGATTTAATATGTGCAATGCGAAATACTTAAGTCGCTTATGGAATACTCAAGGTAGTGTAACGTCGTTTAACCTAAGAATGTATGCAACTAATTAACTTAATATTATTACTTTAAAAAAAAAATTATTACACCTTTATATCATTTTTGCAACATTCTTAGGTTATTAAGACGGCATTACATTGCAAGTTGAAATGAGCTATCAATGAAATATAAAAAAAAAAATCAACTCTTTAGGCTATCCAAATATCTCTACCAGGGCTATCGATGTTTGGCTAGTAGTAGAGCTATGTTTTGGGGAATTATAAAGATAACCTTGTCCAGGCTATGGATGCTTGACTGGTAGAAAGGGTATATCCATGGCTGGATTTGGAGGATTACCAAATTATGTAGTTCAATGTCAATGGACTAATTTTTTCACTGAGTTCTAGAAACTAGAATTAATCAAAGCACACACGGATATTTCTAGAGAAATTTTACTATTTTTATGTTAGAATCCAAATAAAGGTAAATAGCTATTGTTTAAAATATGCATAAATTATAATTTATGACTGATGATTCGATCCCAAGTTTTGGTTTTATTGGTTGCAAGTTGTGTGGTCTCACAACATGCCCCAAGACTATAAGACTTGGGGACCCCAATTGAAAAATAACACTTATGGCAAGTGTTGGCAAATTGGAAAGATCACCAAAAGTGAAAAGCAAAGAGAAATATTTAAAAGAAAGTACTTCATAATTCAAGTGTTTCGGGTACTGGGTACTGAGAATTAGGAAAGCCATAAATGTAAAAGTTAAGGAGGTAAGGAAAAGTGTTGAGCAAATAATTTCGGTCCGGGAGCAAAGGTCTAGTAAATGTGGAAGTTTTGGTAAAATCCAAGCTTTAGGAAAATTATGGGGTAAAAAGTTGAACACCGAGCACCAAGTATTGGGTTAACAATGCAAATTAAAGTTTCAAAAATTTAAAGTTATCTAAAAGGTTTGATGGTTCAGTAACTAGTCTGAAAAGATAATTATGTGAGAATATATGATTTTCTTGAAAGCATGCTATTTATGATGGATTTATAATGATAATGAATTAATGATGGTTTTATTTACACGAGATTTTATAAATTTTTAAAAGGGATTTAATAGGTGGAATTGGTGATTATAGGAGAAGCAGATTGTAATGCAAAGTTTGGGTATGGATGGTTAGGAAAACTAGGGTTGCATGCAGATTCGATGCTTTTACTAGGTTCAACAGTACACTTTGGAAGCTCATCCTAGAATAAAGTTAATTGCAAAAGAACACTGGGTATCAGGAAACTGGAAATTTGGGTTTTAAGCATGCAACAAAGGGGTGTACTTATTCTAGGGGTGATTCATTCCTAGGAATGTTCAATCTGAGTTTGAACCTAGATGTAGGAACAAAAATTCAACCTAATCATTTTGAATATATGGGAATTTCATACATTTTTTTAGTGGATTTGTTTGGTTCCAAGAAGGAACCCTAATAATAAGAAGATGAAACACCCGAAGGACATCAACATGTAGATGAAGGTTGACCTCCATTGACTTCATTTGCAATTCTCTTACTAGTCACCACATTCCACGTGCCTTGATGTGATTCATCCCTTAGATTTCCTCCAGGAGCATGCATTTATCTTATCCTACCTATGTCTTGCTTCTATAAAAGGCAAAGGGATACTTCTTTCTAAGTTAAGTTTAGAATTTGTGGATGTCAAAAGAGTCAAAACTTCTCTAAGTTTTGTTATTTTCTCTTGTTTTCTAAATCATTTTGGTCTAAAAACTTGTATGCACATAGAACTTAATCAATATCAAATCCAATTTGATAACTACCTTTCTCATGTATCTCTTTTAGCTGGTTTTTTTGTTCAACCGAATAAGACTATATGTTGTGTCATTTAAGGGTACATACAAAACCTACTCAGTGTCCAAAATAAACCCTTATCTTTAAAACTTCACACCATTTTATGCCTAGCTATGAAGTAATCTGGTGAAGTATAGAGCTATTTTCTTTGATTTGATTAAATCTTGGGGCATGCATGGAGAATAACCAAGAGAAATTTTATTTTTTAGTATTTTGATGCTTTATTTTAGATTAGATGTTAAATTTTAGAAAGTGTTCTAAAAAAGAGAATGAATAAATTTTTTATTGAAAATATTTCATTTCTATGAAATTGTTGAATGCTTCAAGCTAAATCTACTTAAGTGAAAGAAAAATTGTTTGATATTCATGAAATATTATTAAAATTTATTGATTTCATGAAATTGTTTTATGATCGAATTGAAAAGATTTTATTTCATGCTTATGATTCCTAAAAAAATGTGAGATAACCATAGACTCCTTGAGATTAACAACAATATCACATCATACCTTGAAGTGAACCTAGTATGGTCAAGACCTAACTATTGGAACCTTGGGATTAAGCTAAGCCAACCTTTCCCTTTTACTCAGACTCTTAGGTTTCCCTTGTTTATTCTTTCAATTAAAGATGGGTTCTTCGTGGTTTACCTGTGAGGATTTTATCTGCATTGTTGTTGTGACTAACATTTTCATCAACATCATTCTTGACCCGTGTTGTCATCCTCAGGTAGAGAGTTGTCTGAGGTGTAGTTTGGATTCTAGAAACCATCTTGTCTAGTCCCATTCAAGTACTTATATCAATAGAGTGACAGAAGCACTTGGGAGTGCTCTTCATTCTCTATCCTTGATCTAAACACCTTCTTATCTTGAGGTAAGATAGGTCAGCCTTTTGCTCTTTACTCTCCATGACCTAGAGCCTTGGTGTGTTGGTCCCCCTACCTTATAGAGGCCACAAAGAGATTTCCTACGTCTAAAAACTAGCATGAGTTAAACCATGGTGGTTTTTCCATGTAGATTTTCTCCTCAAGGTCTCCATGAAGAAATGCACTCTTCTTATCCATTTGATGTACAACCCATCCATATAGTGTGGATATAGTTAGCATGAGTTAAATCAAAGTCATCTTATCAATAGGTGTAAAGTTTTATGTATATCCAATGCCTACAACTTGTGAAAAACCTTCAGAAACCAATCATGCTTTGTATGTATTAACTGACCCATCTATTGTAAATTTAGTTCAATATATCCATCTACATTAAATTGTCTTCCTTCGCTTATGAAGAGAAGTCAAATTCCAAGTGTGATTTCTAATCAAGGAATCATATTCCTCATCCATGGAAATATCCCACTTAGGTATGTCTAATCCCTTACTAAATTTTTGTGGATCATAAATTGAAGCATAGAAGGCAGGTGGAACCCCCTAAAAATCTATCTGTCATCTATTGAAACTTGTACCCATGAATTTTCCTTGTGAAGTGATCATAGAGTTGGAGATGTGGGTGAGTCCATGTGAAAAAATATCAACATCTACATTTGTAATCCATGAACTAGATGAAGGTGAACCCTCATTATTGTTGTCACTATTATAATTGGAATAAGTATATACTACGCTAGGAATCTGCTATGAATCTAACTCATCAGAAGTAAAATTAGGATTTGGAGAATCCATAATATGTTGAGAAGTGTTAATTATAGATTCAAGAGGTGTTTTTTGAAACTTAAAACTTCTCTCAATAAAAAAATCATGTGTGGTCGAGTGGAGTAGGAGATAACCTTTTACACCATCTGCATAACCTACAAAGATACAAGGTTTGGATTTTGGATCCATTTCCTTGTAATGTGCTTTCAGAATGTGTGCCAAGGTAAGAGACCAAAAAAATATGAAATGATCAATTGCTATTTTCCATCCTTTCCAAGCTTCAAAGGGAGTGATACTCTTCAAGGTGTTGCAAGAATAGAGAAAGGAATGAAGGTGTTTTCATTGATGTCAACTGGTCAACTAGTTATCTACTAGTTGTTGTTGGCTATATATGTTGAGGATATTGAGAAAATTATAATAAAGAAGGATTACATGAGGTATTTAGTTGTTTCTTTGGTATTTTCCCCTATGTTTGTGTGATTCAAATATGAGAGTCATGATTGTTGAAGGTTGTTATATCCAGATGTTTGGTTGTTGGTTCATTATGAAGTATGAGTTGTGTTCACCAGTTGTGAACTATGTTTCTCTATGTTCTGATTGAAGTCTAGGAGAAAGGTTGCTGGTCCGGATTTCTCTTTGATGAAGTATTTTGACTTGCAGTTTTAGATTTAAGATGTTTTGATTACGTTGAAGATATTTTTGGTTTCTGGAAGTTCCAAGCTTAATTGTTCTGTGTTTTACATTGGTTTAGTCGACAATGTGTTAAGCACTATCTTCGAAGTTAATGAATCATGTTGGATCTATTTTTGGGTCTTGGTGAAGTATGTGTTTGGGTCACCCTCATTCTAATTCTACCCTAGGATTTTTTTTTGTGAAACTAATTTGAATTTGAAGTTGGATGGCTGACTTTGTATCTTTTTTAAGGTTGGAGAGACTAAAAATACAAGATGAGCTAGTAATGAAAATCATACAAGTAAAAAGAAGGAAGATAAGTGAAAGAGTAGATGTGACTTTGATTCTATTCAAAAAGTTTGTGTGAGTTGTGTGTGGGAGATCAGTGTGAAGCTTAATGCTAAGTTCTTAGATGTAGTGAGCAGAAGGTGAACTTTATCATTCATGCAAGTTGATTAAGTAATTGTGGTGGAATCCTTTGTTGTATTGAGATTGAAGTCTGTCTATAGCAAGTCTTCTTTGTATCTCTATGGTAGTGAGCCCTCTAGGTTGTATCCCTGTGGACAATGAGTCTGAACAGTGAGTCCTTATTTTTGGCAGTGAGCCTTATCTCAGGTAGTGAGCCTTGTTTTAGGTAGTGAACCCTTTTGTAATTAGTTTTGATAAACTCTATAGTGTGATTTAATCCTCACTGTGGTTTTTCCCTTATTGGGTTTTCCATGTAAATCTGGTGTTATTATGTTTATGTGTTGGATTTGAGTTTCTACATTGGCATTTGATGATTAATTATTTAAGAAATTTTAAGTAT